>PVJL010014245.1:0-28828 GCA_004026885.1 Lyroderma lyra | reverse complement strand
TTGTACCAGTTTGCACTCCCACCAGCAGTGTACCAGAGTTCCTTTTTCTCCACATCCTCTCCAGCACTTGTTATTCCTTGTCTTGTTGATAACAGCCATTCTCACAGGTGTGAGGTGGTATCTCATTGTGGTTTTGATTTGCATTTCCCTGATAGCTAATGAGGATGAGCATTTTCTCATATGTCTGCTGGCCATTTGTTTTTCTTTGAATGTTTGGTAGAACTCATTGATGAGACCATCTGGTCCAGGGCTTTTGCCTTTAGGGAGATTATGGATAGTCATTTCAATCTCTTTGATATTGATTGGTCTATTTAGATTATCCAGTTTTTCTTGGTTCAGTCTAGGTAGGCTATAACTTTCTAGAAACTTGTCCATTTCTTCTAGGTTGTTAAATTTAGTAGCATAAAGCCCTTCATAACATTTTCTTATAATCCTTTGTATTTTTGTGGTATCAGTGATAATTTCTTCCCTTTCATTTCTAATTTTGGATATTTGTGTCTTTTCCTTTTGTCCTTTGATTAGTCTCGCCAGGGGTTTGTCAATTTTGTTGACTTTCTCAAAGAACCAGCTCTTTGTAATATTAATTTTTTCTATGGTCCTTCTGTTCTCTAATTGGTTTAGCTCTGTTTTAATTTTTATTATTTCTTTCCTTCTGCTGACTTTGGGTTTTGTATGCTACTCTTTTTCTAGTTCTTTAAGATGGGATGCTGAGATGTTTGCTTGTGATTTTTCTTGTTTCTTAAGATAGGCCTGTAATGATATAAATTTCCCTCTTATTACTGCTTTCACTGTGTCCCAATAATTCTGATAATGTTGTATTTTCATTGTCATTAGTTTCTATATATTTTTTAATCTCTTCTTTTACTTGTTGTTTTATCCAGTCATTTTTTAATAAGATGTTGTTTAATCTCAATGTATATGTGGTTTTTTTCTGCTTTCCTTTCACAGTTGACCTCCAATTTGAAAGCTTTGTGGTCTGAAAATACATTTTGTATGATTTCGATCTTCTTGAATTTGCTAAAGCTACTTTTGTGTCCCAGCAAGTGGTCTATCCTTGAAAATGTTCCATGTGCACTAGAAAAGAAGGTATAGTCGCTTTTTGCTGGATGAAGTGTCCTGTAAATGTCAATTATATCCAATGTGTAATTTAGAGTTGTAAAGTGTAATTTAGAGCTGTAATGTGTCATTTAGAGCTGGTATTTCCTTATTTTCTGTTTGGATGATCTGTCCATGGCCATTGGGGGGGGGGTGTTTAAGTCTCCCACAATGATTGTGCTTTAGTCAGTTTCTCCTTTCAGATCTGTTAGGAGCTGCTTTGTATATTTTGGTGCTTCCTGGTTGGGAGCACATATAATAATTTGTCAAATTTTCTTGTTGTTGTATTGTACCTTTTATCATTATGTAATATCCATCTTTGTCTCTTGCTATCTTTTTTAACCTGAAGTTTATTTCATCAGATATCAGTACAGCAACTCTTGCTTTTCTCTGTTATGATTTGCTTGGAGTATTGTTTCGCATCCTTTCACTCTTGAGTCTGTGTTTGTCCTTACGCCTGAGGAGTGTCTCTTGGAGACAGCATATGGATGGGCTTTTTTTTTTTTTAATCCAGTCTGCTATTCTGTGTCTTTTTATGGGTGAGTTCAGTCCATTAACATTTGGAGTGATGATTGATATGGGAGGATTTCCTGTGGCCATTACTTTTTTGTTATTGTTTTATTTTTGTTTCTTTCCTGTTGCCCCAACTTAGTTCCATTTTTCCTGATGTTTTGTTTCAGGTCAGAGAGCCTCCTTTAGTATTTCTTGAAGTGCTATCCTTGTGCTGGCAAATTCCCTCAGCTTCTGTGTGTCTGAGAAGGTCTTTATTCCACCTTCATATGTGAAAGATAATTTTGCTGGATAATTTATTCTTGGCTGAAGTTTCTCTCTTTTAAAGTTTTGAATATTTGATTCCACTCTCTCCTGGTTTGTAGAGTTTCTGCTGAGAAGTCTGATGCCAGCCTGATGGGTTTTCCTGTAAAGGTTATAATTCTTTTTTCTCTGGCTGCCTTGAGAATTGTCTCTTTGTCTTTAGTTTTTGACATCTTTAGTACTATGTGTCTTGGAAAACATCTGTTAGGGTCCAGTTATCTAGGGGACCTGTTTTTTTCTTGCACTTGGGGTTCCAGATCTTTCCATAGGTTTGGAAAATTCTCATCTACTATTATGTTCTCTGTAGAATGCTCTGCCCCTTCTTCTATTCCTATTATCCTGATGTTGTTTTGTCTTATTGAGTCAGATAGTTCTTGCTGAGTTTTTTCAATCCTTTTGGTTCTGTATTCCCTCTCTTCCTCTTTTTGAGATGTTTCCATGTTCTGATCTTAGATATCACTGATTCTTTCATCCATCTGGTTGGCCCTGTTTCCTATGGCACTTATTTCATTTTTCACTTCTTTTATTGTATTATTTATCTCTCGAATTTCCATCTTGATCTTCCTTATGTTTTGAATTTCTTTGTTAAATTATTCCTTTTGTTCATGGATTTCCTTTCTTAAGTCATTCACCTCAGCTATGGTGTTCTGCGGTATGTTTTCATTTCTATCAGAGCCTTTAGAATGGCTACTTTAAATCCTCTTTCATTTAGTTCAGAAAATTCTAAGTCTATGAAACTTTCCTGGAGATTTTTCATGTTCTTTCTGAGCAGCTTTAGATTTTAAGGAGTTCATAAGGCCTGCTGGGTTCTTCCTCTTTGGCATGAGGATGCTATGTTCATTAGAACCCAGGAGCCCTGATTAGTATTTTTGGTGTCTTGCTGCAGGGTAGACACTAGGAGGCACTGGGGGCCAAGTTTTGGGAAAGAGGGGTGATGTTTAGGCCTTATCTCTGGTTTCCAGCTTGTTTGGAGGTGGTGTATGTCTATCCGGGGTTCCTTCACTTCCTGCAGTTCATTGGGGAGGCTGTAGGAGAGGGGAGAGGCCAACAAAAAGCATGCTGGGGCAGCTCTACCTCCTGCCCTATGCTGGGTAAGCTGGGGATTGGGGGCTGAAGCTGCTCTTGCTGGTTGAGGCAAATGCTATCAAATTAGCCTTTCTTCCTGGGCCTGCTCCAGTGACCATCCATTTGGGGCGGAGTCTGCAGGCTCGCAATGCATGTGGGCGCTGGCCACGTGCAGACCACAAGTCCAAAGCCATTGACCTGATGTCATGGGTCATGCAAAGGCAGCTGGCTTGACTCCACCATGGGCCAGGAACTGCAGCCTTGTGGAGGATCCACGCGCATGCTTGCTGTGGGCTGCGAGGGCTCCAGGAGCGGAGGCGCTGTCTCTGGGGTTCCATCTTGGCCTGGAGCTATTCAGAGTGCTCGCTCAGCCTTCTTGCTACTCAAGAGCCTCAGAGGCTGGCTGCCAAGCTCTGTCCCCAACACACTGCTCTAAGGCCCAGCTCCCTCATGGTCTCCCACCATTCTGCCACTTCGGCTGGCTTTCACTCTTGTCGTCTCTTGGCCTTCCTCCTCCCATGCACGGTGCTGTTCCTGGATAGTCAGCAGTGATGGAGTCCTATCGTGATCTGTCTCTGCTCCCTCCCCTCTCTCCCACTCGCCCCCTTCTCTCCAACCTTCAGGTATATCCTTGTGATGCATGAATGTCTCAGCTGTCCTTGTGTCACTCATGGTCCTCTTGCTTGGCTCCTGGTCAGCTGCTCAATTGTGTTTTCTGGGAGAGGCTTTAGTGACCTCCTCCTCAGTCACCATCTTGTCCTCCTCCCCCCATTAAGTTCAGGTTTAAATGATACATCGCCATTACTTTTTTCAGCTGAAGCTCATTACTCTTGAACCTCCCTACTATGAATATTGCTGTGACAATGCCTATAAATATTACCTGCCCACCCAGTCTGAGGCCAGTGATGGGAACAAGTCATACTTTAGAATATGATGTGACATGCAATTCATTAAACAAAGGGAAACACTTTTTAAAGAAAGAGGAGGGAGTTCCTTGGTGGTGTAGTGGCTAGGCTTCGGCGCTCTCAACGCTGCGGCCTGGGTTCGATTCCCGGTCAGGGAGCTACCCACATACCAAAAAGAAAAAAACAAAACAAAAACATTTTAAAGGTGAAATCATATGGTCAATATTGAAAATGTCTGACTGGTGTATTTTATGATATGGATACATTTCTTTCTTTTTTTTTTTTTTACAATGCCATTCTTTGTCAGAAAATATATTTATTATTGACAGTGATGCAAAGATGTCGGTATTCACGACAGAGAAGCAGTTGTATCAGCCAAGGTTGCCTTTATGTTGATAAAAAATGCCTTGTTTCACCTGTAATCATAAACATTATTCCAGTAAAAGAGGCACATTTTATCTCCTTTTTGTCTTCTGACTTACATGATCACCATAATAAGTTACTACAAAATAGCTCTTATCGTCAAGGGAGAAAAGAAAAAAGAGAGAAACCCAACACACGCCACAGTGTAGGCAATTCTGCGCAGGGCAGCTGCCCCGAGACAGGTGTTTGTCCCTTTATGTTCCAATCCAAGATCTTTTTCCAGGGAGCCTTATTCACCCCATTTCTTATGTTATAAACGTGACCATTACATCTGATATAAGTTCTATATCATTCTTACCATGCCCATTTTTCTAACTTTATCTTATGAACTCTGTCCTTCAGTGCTGTGCATGCTTCAGGTTCCGGGGGCTACTTGCTATCTCATAAGAACTCTAGCTCTTTTCTATGTGCTCTTACAGCTGCTTAAAGGTAGTTTTCTCTCCTCTTTTCATGTGGCTGAAACCTTTTTATTCTCCACTGCTAAGCTTAAATGTCACCTTCTCATCAAGGCAATCAGTGACTAAAGTATCACAGAGGATTTCCTGGCTACAAAATCTGAAGGTCCCTTCACACTCTTTTATTATCTATCATTACAGTCTGTTTCCAATGTGTCTGTGATACTTGCTTTCTATCACAAATTGTGCTTTTATACCTATGGACATAGATAAATATATATAACCAAATATTTCCTTTCTTATTTACTTTCTATTCCCTACTTTGCCTTAATTTATATACCATGTATTATTTAGTATATTATCATGTTAATAGTGAATATGAAGCCTGACACATTGAAAGCAAATAATATTCTGTGATAATTTATTGTGGTTATTCTTAATCTCTATATATTCTAGGAAACTTTAAATTACTCCTCTATTTATGTTATACAGTTGGGCCTGAAAGTTAAAGATTTCCAAAGTCTAAACATCAGTTACTAGAAAACACACAGTCTGGAACAAATACCTAAATAGAAGCATTACCTAACCAGATATGCAAAACTTCATTAATATTACTCAAATTTTCTTTACAGTTTTATGTCCTCCACTTTCTCACTCATATTTCCCATTGCTCCAACATTGTTTGCTTGCTATTCCCTGAATAAAAATGGCATATCCCAGTGTTTGCTCAAATATCATATTCGCTTTGCCCACAGTGATGTCACCATTTCTTTCTACAACTGATTATTTTTCTTAAATACCACAACTGTTGTTATTTTTCTATATCAGAAGGAAGTATTCTTTCTTCTCAGAGATCCATATTTTTTAACTCTCTTTTAGTCTTAATCTCTGTTGGAGAATTTAGAAATAAATCATAAAATAAAAATGCCTTAAAATTAATAACTTCTCTCAGCACACATGTTCAATTAAAATTTTCAATTTCCACCTGTAAAAGTGTCCACATTCCATCAATTTCTTTATATTTTGTTACCAATTCCCATTGCCATGTTGTATTGCAATTCAACAGGGTACCCCAGCAATATACAAAGTTTTCCCTTCTTCCTCTCATCTTGGCCCTCTAAAATACCTCACAAAAGATACTAGGTTGAACATCTAAAATACCAATGTGACAGTGTCACCTCTTAAAACACTTCAGGGCTTCTATTTTCTTCAAGGTTGAATCTGATTTCTTTGATCTGGCAGATGGAACCTCTGGGTTTGCTTCTGGCAGAATTTCCCCCTTTTTTTCTTTCTTTATTCTATTTCTCCATTTCCATACTCTAACAATTCTGAACTGCTTGAAATTCTCTACAACAGCATTTCTCATGCTATTTCTTTCATTTGGAAACCGTTCTTGCCCTCTCTTCTCTTCCTTAACTCTCTTACTTCATAACATTTCTGGGAATATGTCCTAACTCCACCTCATTCACCACAAGCTCTCCTAGCAGGCAGTTCTTCATACACTCCAATACTGCCTTGTTAATATATACATACGGGGGTTGCCTGGAAAATATCCAGCCATGGAATATCAAAAATGAAACCATTTATGGCTAGATTTTCTTCTGGATAGCCCTCGTATATAGACTTTGTGTGTATTTTTATAATTCTACATGAATTGAATCACAATCCCACATTTGTTATTCTGCGATTATATAACCTTGAGCAAGATAAATCTGTCTCAATTTCTTTCTCTGAGATGAAAGGATGAGAATTGAACCTAAATTAATGAACTGTTATAATAACATAACAAACCATGTTTGACTCAAGGAAAGCATCCACTAAATGCTCCAAGCTTACTTTGTTGTGATTAATAATTGTGTCATGAACACCTGTCTTTGTATCCTTTTCTCTCCCCAGATTTTCAGCTCCTTGAAGGCATAATTCATGGCTTGTTTATTTTGGTGTCAGCGCAGCATAGAACGATGGCAAGCACTTACACTTATTCAAAACTTTCTTTTGTTAATGAATAAAATAATTAAAAAATTGATTATTTAAAAAGATGAATTTTCTAGGAGAATAGCAGTTTCTATTTATATGTAATTTTTAGTGTTTAGCATATATTAAATTAATTAATATATATTTAAAAGCATGTAATATTATCTAAAGTTTCACTATCATCTATGCATTTTAATAGGAATCTCTGGAGACAGCACCTTAATTTAAAAAAGTACTGGAAAATGGCAGGCAGCGAAACCTGAAAATGATGCTTACAAACTATCTTTGGCATTGACTGTAACTTATTTCTATTCTAGCCCAGACTTTGGTTACATTTCTGTGATGTGAGCTCTGTGATCCTAAAGGAATTTATTTTTCAAACTTTGAAAAATTTAAGGATATCATTGAAGTGAGGAGGAGAAGGAGTAGTAAACACTCAGAGGTCACATAGCATTTGTTATTTACTCATGAAAATGGATGATTTCCTATTTGCATATGGTTTTGCTGAGATCTGCAAATGGAAAAGTGGTGGTGACTGTTTGACAAATTGGTCAATCTAGAGTATTTTTTAAAACTCATGTGTATAGTCGCAAAATCTGACACTCCTTATGGCTTGAGATTTTTCAATATGTAATTATGTGTGAGAATGAGAAGTGGCTATAGAGGGAAGAAAATGAGGGTGGGAAAGAATAAATCATAAAACAATATAATTTTATGAATTATATATAAAGCAGTAAAACAACATGCTCCCCCCAAGAAAAACAATAAAAATCATCAAAATTGATCATTATGTTTACTTAAGAAACTCTTCATTTGAAATCCTAGTATGTCTTGACATCATGTAGTCAACAATTTTAACTAAAATGCAATAGATTTCTCTGCTTAAATGCTTCTAAGGTCTATATTGGAGATATTTATTTACTAAATAATTTAAAAATCTATCGTCTTCTGTTTACATGTGACCCTAGAATTTTTTCTCGATTTAGATATAGTATTTTACATTAATTTAAATATATGCAACCATATATACACACATATGTGCATATATACTATTATAGAATACCATGAATTGTAATTCTGTAACATCAAACTGAATTATTATATGCCAAGTTCATTTATAAGTGGCATATTAACCTAAATAAGAAGGAACAAAAGGCCTTTGTGTCTCACATTTAAAGTAAATTTGTAACGGTAGCAGAGATAACTGTTTTGTTTTGTTGAATATGACAGAAGAAGAAAAAGAAAATTAATTCAGGGTACTATGAAATTTGTCATAATATTTGTGGACCAAAAAGGATCTCAGTTAAACCAGAAGAAAAATGAAAATAAGTGGAGGAACTAATGTTTAAAAGTGTGTCATGAGAATAGCTGATCAGAAGAGTTTGGTTGAGGCGATGTTTAAATTACTGACTTTTTAAGTGCTACTTCTTTGTCAACAAGACCAGAGTATACTTGTAGGTATCTGTATTTATGGTGAAGAGAGAAAATATCCTTGGTGATATGCAGATCAAGAAACAGCAAGGGTAGATATATCAGTGTCAATCCATATGGATATGTCAGCGTAATTCTCTGAGAATGATGGCATGATTTCGGGTATGAAAAAAATCTGTGAGTCATTTGCTATTATAGTCCAACACTGACAGACAAAGATACAAGTTTGGCATGTTCAAAAAAAGAAGAGTGAACGCATAGCATTTTATAGTATGCAACTTAAAACAGTGTTATTTACATTTTTGTTTGTTTTGTTTTCTCACTGTTTGTATAGTTGCATAATCGGAAAAAAAAAGAGTGCTATGAAAATAAAATTAAGGACTAAGGAGGAGTGCTACACTAATTTCAAACTCAAGGGTTATGAGAACAACAAAGCAAACTACAAAACAAAACCAAAAAAGAACCCTTTTATCTAGATGCTTATAAGGGCAATATTGTCTTCTAGACAGAATTGTTTTTCAGTTAAAATAAGTAGGCAGAGAGAGATGTGAGAGTTTTTTTTCCAGTAGAAGAGCTGGAAGCTTATTGGTGGAACCATGAAGAATTCACAGAGATGCTTGGTAGTGGAGGGAGATTTGGGTATCCTGGCAGAGCTACTCAATTGATTTTTGAGGGAGAGTGATGTATAGCATTAACAAAAGGTGGTTTAGTAGATTTCAATTATTTGGATGGCAAGATGTGTATTTATTTTCCCTCCTTTATTCCACTTTGGTTATTGTTGCTCTGCTCTGTTTCTAACTTCTACAATTTATTTTTTGTATAACTTTGGGGCATTAAGTGCAAAGCAAGCATTTGAGGACATGAAATGATAAATTTTCAACAAGTTTATAGCCTGGTGAGAAATAAAAAAAAAGAAACTAGTTAATATGTTTAGTACTCTGCATTATAAATGTGAAATATTAACTTATGCATGGGTTTCTTTTTCTCTCCAATCACATTTCAACCACAAAACTAGGATCTGTCATGTCTCCAAGTGACAAATAATTACAAGAGAACCAGAGAAGGGCAACCAAATTATGGCTTTTGATTTTATAAGCAGTAGTAGAGTTACAAAAAATAAGAAAAAGAGAGAGAGAGAGAGAGAGTGTGTGTGTGTGTGTGAGAGAGAGAGAGAGTTTCATGGTGCAAATTACATATGATACAATGGGCTGAGGTAGAAGAAAGGAAGGAAAAGTATGGGATATCAAATAAATACTCTGAGAAAAAACCCTCACATTGAGTTAAGTAATATCAAGAGCTAGGATTCTGAGGGAAGAGGACTCTATGTGCCAAAAAAATTAGAGGGGCCTTTATATCTCAATTGGATAAATAAAAGAAAAAAAAAAAATTAAACTTTAATGTTAAAAGTCCAAAATCAGAGTAGCAGATAACAATTTGGGAAGGGAGAAATTAATTTTTATATTCAAACATTTTGGTTTTTGTTCCTCATATAGCTTATTTAATTCCTCCAATTGTGGAGTGAAGACATCTCTCAGATACACAATATATTACATAAACAAACAAAAAAAGCTGGGTATGAATCATCATTCATAATATTTTATATTACTTACAAGTAATTTCAATTAGTTATCTATTTTTACTTATTAACACAACATAATATTTATATCATATTTAAAACAACAAATCTTGAACCTTAAAAATCAATTAAACTTAACTAAAAACTGATTCTTACTTAGAGCTCTCATTCTCTGCTTAAATATACTTATTCCTTTCTCACCCTCAGACTTGCAGCTATGTTAGGACTTCCTGTTGTATGTAGTAAAATTGACTATTGTTTCTTGTTATACCCAGCACACTTATAACTATATTTGTATGAAAGTATGTCTCTCTTGAGGATTATAAATGTTATTGGAGCAAGGCACATATCTACCTTTCAGTGTGATGCAAGAGACATATTATACATTAACTACTTGTTTTTGCATGACTAAGTATTATATTGATGTCATGGGGATAATTCAAAGTTTACAGACAATACAGAACGAACTTCCAAATAGTTTATAATATAAAGCAAGTGATCGAGGCATACACAAACAGAAAATAGATGCCAAGCTGATAAAAGATTAGTGTTTTGGTAAAGGTAAAAAAGTAATAATTTCAAAGCACAGAAACAGTAGTTAATTCTTCTCAGAGGATATTTACTTGAGGAATTGTAGGTGATTCAAAGAGCAGAGTTTCAACAGGCTAAAGCATGTATGATTTCCAAGCTAGAAGTATTATAACAGGTGAAGTATCAACCACCTCCTATATGATTTAAATTTGAAGTTAGCACTTAAACATTGGATAAGTGGGAGTTGATGTTGTAGGGGAAGCATATTGAAAGTACACATAAAATTTTAAAATGTAATGAATGACAAATTGAACAGTATGTGCTCATTTCCCTCACTTGTTGAAAACCAGAACTTATTTTTTTTTAATGGGGAGGGTTGTTGGGAAAGCCACAGAAAAACTGATCAAAGCTATATAAAAGCTGTCCAGAAAGTATACAGCCATGTAATATGAAAAATGGAAGCATTTATGGCTGGATTTTTTCTGGACAGCCCTCATACACTGAATAATAAATAGCAAGTAAATATTATGTTACTTATTTTACTTACAAAATCATTTATTTTTATTAAAATAATAAGTCTTTTCTCTATTTTTGTCTTAATTCTATTTTCCATCATGTGATATTCAAATATAAATGATACAGAATTAGCATAGAGTAAGAAAGTGAGAAATATCCAATATTAGATATTGAATATGTTTTCTAGTTACATTTTAAAATTCTAGTTACATTTTATCCTTTGCTTTTAGACAACACAGTTTATTTCTTAAACACAGTTTAAGAAAGCTAATACAGAATTTGGCTTATGCTGCATTGATCTTACCACGGCATATTTATATGATAATTTTCAATACTTTTTAAATGATTACAAATGTGACTAATTATGTGGTAACAGATTCTTCCATTAGTTTTCCCAGGCTTTTTTTGTTACTTTTCTCTCAAGATCCTTTTAACATAACATTTGTTCGTATATATATATACATATATACACACACACACACATGCACTACACACACACACACACACACACACACACACACATATATATGTGTGTGTATATATATATATAAAATGGAGACATCTGAGTCAAAGAAAGGACTAAATGAATAAACTGTCAACTTTGATCAAAATTAGCATTCATGATGTTCTGCAGTTTCCTTGTGTGCCAGTTATTAACATGCTGACGGTGCCCAAGATTCTTGTATAAGTTTATAACTGGTGATAAACCTACTTACTGTGTAGTTTAAGTAAGGCTTTCAATTACTTACACAGTACAAAATAAATTTTTGCAATTTTTGAAATAAGCATTACAGATTTATTTTCACCCAAGGACAAGTGTTTCAATTCAAAACCAAGGTGCCTCAAAATATTGCCATATAAATGTGCAGGGAATTTACACACTTGTTAAAGTAAGTAGGCTCATTCTCATGTATTAGAGCCTGTGTATGTTTACAGAATAATCTCATGAGAAGACAGCTGTTGATCATAATGTTAAAATCATAAGTATTATTAAAATATTAATTTTTATTTTAAAAGTAAACCATTACATGAAGTAGTTTTTACTTATAAAATATATTACATATATAATCTCAAAAGAAGGTTTACAAGTCTAAAATGTAATTCTTTGTTAGACTGTTGATTAATTAAAATTTAAGTCATGAGATAATAAACATTTATTTTTCATGTGTATTGGTCAAAAGAGGTTGGTCAATGATTTTACTCATATGCTATTGCAGGCTAATACAAAGCTAATCTAGACAATTTCTGACTATTAAGCTTATCTCACAGTTATCAATTGTTTGTATCATTATTGTTGTGTATATATAAACAGATTTCACAACAGAAGTTCGTTCTATAAATTTTAAAATAAGTACAATGAATATTTTATTAACATTTAATAGGAAAGGCCTTCAGGGATTATAAGCAATAATTATGTTAATCCTCTAAATTTTAAAGTAGTTGGAATAAATATGAATATTTGCATTACAGTATTTTTTTCTGCTCTTCAGTCACGTATTTCTTGTTTATTGTTAAATAATGCTAAATATTTAAAATTTATTACTATATAAATTGCAAATATATATATATATATATAAATTGCAAATATGTGTGTGTGTGTGTGTGTGTATGTGTGTGTGTGTGTGTGTACACATATAAATTTGGCCAAAAGCAGAGTAATTTTCCGAATGCTTTCAACAGAGGACACCCTTAAATTTGTTCCTGAACTTGAATCATATTTGTCAGATTAATTTCTTATTTGTATTAGAATAATTCAATAGTTATCATATTTCAAAATGCCATCCTTATTTGTCTCCAGCTGTTATCTTTGCCCCTACAGCCTATTCTCTATCAGCAGTCAAAGTATTCCTTCTTAATGCAAAGTCAGTCTACTCCAATTCCCTGTTCAAGCTCAGTGAGTGGATTTCCAACCTTCCTAGGACCAAAAAGTCATTGTTCTTCAAACATCCAATATGATTTGGCCACTTCTTTTGTCTCCGACCTCATCATCTGTTAATTATTCCCACTGGTTCACTCTGCCCCAGACAGACTGGCCTCCCTTTTGCTTGTTGTCATGCCAAGTGTGTATAGTTTTTTAAAAAATGCTGGCTTGATTCTTTTTTCATATATTTGCCAGAATCTTCTCTTGCAATTCACAAAGTTCATACCAAATATAACTTAATCAAAAGATTTATTGGCCACTATAAATCAAATTTATCCCTATTTTCTTCTGTATCACCTTACCTTACTTTTTTTTTTAATTATAGAAAATATCTCCTAATGATGTATTTTATATTTATTTTTTTAAACTGATTTGCTCTGTACTTCCTATCTTGTTTTCTCTGTTAAAATGTGTCATGACACAGTAATTTTATTTGTTTTATTTTGTTTTTTGTTTTATGTTGTGTTTGGTTTTTATTTTCACTGCACTTTCTCCAATAGTTACAACAATTCTTAGCAAAACCTAGGGGTTCATAAAAACAAATTAAAGGGTATAGTTTATATTATCATGTGATTAAGCAAGCTGATAGATTCATGAGTAGTCAACATTTTCCCTCTAGTTTTGTCAGTATGCTTGAATAAAATAATACATTATAATAATGTGTAGAGACTGAATTAATATAGAATTGTAAGAATGTTACAAAAAGTATATTTAGGAAATGATTTAGAAAAACAATTTGGAAATTTTCCACATCACAACATCCAGCATAGATGACTTACTAATAAATATTTTCAGGTGCATGGAGGCATAAATAGAAGTAATACGTATTTATTGGTGAATATAAGGATATGTGGATGGATGAAAGAAAGAGAAAAAAGAAAGAAAATGAGGAAAAACTTCATCTTCAAACAGATGTCTCCCTTTTACCCCATTAAGTGAGGGAGGGATCCTTGCCTTAGTCTATGTGAATGGCTGAACACGTAGCACCCAACATTTCGACAGATGACATTGACAGCTGGATACTAGTACCATATGCTTCCAGCCAGAGGGAGGAGGAAACTTCTCCACACGGAGCCTCATGGGGTTTCCCCTCTAGTACAGAGTGAACAAGCAGTGCCTGTGGGTAGCAGGCTTTGTAGTAACAAGAGGGAAGGTATTACTGAGCTATTTGAATAATTCTGGGTGTTAGCAGGAAACTGAAACCTGATACTAAGGAATTAGTAGACAATTGCCTGGTTCCTGTGATAAGGAGGGGATCTTATCCACAGAGAAGTAGGGAAACTTGTAGTTAGGCCATGTAGTTTTTCTAAACTTCATGAGATTTTGAAAACAGCCAATAATATTTCATTTTATTTTCAAATTTCTCACTGAAAGATGCTTATGCATAAAGAGAGGAGGGAATAAAAACTTAGGCTTCCGAAATAGAAGATGCTGAAAGCATCAGGTGAAAATGAGTAGATAGAGAAAGGAGGAGTTGAAGTAGAAAATGGCATGTCAGGTTTTGAGCTCTCGACACTGTAAAGTTAATGAGTTTTGGCTTAGTTCTAGTTTAAAATCAAGGTGTAGGAGTTTTTCAGCAGGATGCGTAATTCCAAGAGGAGTCCCAAATTTCAGTAGCATAAAACAATGGTAGGGTTCATAAGATGGTTACATGCACATTTTTAGAACATTAATAGGAGAATTTAAATAACCTGTTAGTGTACCTATTGAGGGGCAGAAATTGTGTTGTGTAATTTATTCTGGAAAAAAAACAACAACTTGGGGCTTATTTTTAGTATTTTATGGGTAAATATATTGACAGTTAAGGCATAAAAATAATCTAGCCATAATTTTCACAAAATTCTATTATTTACCAAATCCAGAAACCTTTCCACCAAACTAGAATTTCCATTGTAGGTACACATTAAATATGTAGCAAGAGAAATTATCAATGATTTTTCAAGTATAAAATAAATTTATCCAAATATTAGGATATTAATATAATATAATACTAGTAAAAAATTCCCTGTAAGATTATTTTTTTCATGAAAAGAGCTAAAAACTTTGATTGTGATAAATATTGGAGTGGGCCTTGGAGGCAGTTGTATAACGTGAGACTCCTCTTCATGTTATAATATTATATTTTTTAAAGTACATATTTTTCAATTTAAATTCATGACATTCATGCACATATAAAATAAACAAGTGTCAATATTTTTCACCTGATTAATTAATGAGGACAGTATAGATGAATTAAAATCAGTTCAATGAGCATCTGAGTTTAGTCTTTATAGATAACTTAATAAAAAATGTTAAGCTATAATTCATATAATATAAAATTGATCAATATCTTAATGATACAAAATAGTTAATATTCTAAAGAGCAATAAATGTAACTTTTAGAGTTAGTTTTTCTTCAAAACAAAGGTGAAAATTGGTCCAATCAATAGAAAGCCAGTTAAAAATGTAGTCCTATACTTGACTAAAAGAATACTCAGTAAACTAATTTTGCCAATTTATTTTTTTCTGACACTTTTAATCTCTACCAAAAACATATGAATATATTTTAATACATTTCTCTACATTTTACATTTGAAAAAATAAAGCTAAAAATGTCTAAGTAATTTGAGAAAAATTATAGAGTAAATAAGTAGAAAATATTGGATAGAAATAATTGTCCATCCACAAGCCCCTTCTATGTAACACAACAAAATTATAGATTTCATAAATTAGGATGTGACCATCTTTGAGGTGGTGGTCATTCTGCCTATGGCACCTATAAATAAATAGCTAGAAATGCAAATAATTGCACCCTACTCAAGTCCTACTCTTTCATAGTTTTTGAGGACATGACCTAGGATTCTATGTTTTACCAAGATCTCTAAGTCATTTTTATTACACAAAGTTTGGAAAGAGACACTTTATGAGACACGCAACAAGAAAAAGTGTCATTCTTTGTCCAAATAAAAATGAACATCCAAAACTAAAAATATTGAAACATATTAACTTATGTATTTTAGATTTTTTTTTAGCGCTTCCTTCCTTCCTTTTGCATTACTGAACAGTCTACTACCAAATACCTGAGTAAGTTCTAGTTTCTATGGCCCTTTGTCTGCTCACCTTCCATTCTGTAGTTTGCAAGTGTTTAATTTTTTTCTCCCCTCTCTTCTTCACCATTTTAAGAACACCACTGGTGCTATTATTACTCTCACACCAAGATTACACCATGTCAGTGCTTCTTAAAAATAAACATCAAGGATATCTAATCCAGAACCTGGACAGTACTGTCACTGTCTGGGTGCCAGTTTTGTCATTTCAATCTACTGCCAGGGAGTTGTTGTGCATTTTTATGAATTACAGTTGTGCATATCAACTTTTTTCCTAATGTAAATATCCAAGAAGACAGATGAAATTATAATTCAAATTCTGTAAATGTTTGTTTTAAAAAACCTGTTATAGGAATTCTACCATTTATTATGTAAACAGTAGTTGATAAGATCATTACATTAAAGTTTAGTTTTAAATAAAACAAATATAAAATTGCCTGCCTTCTTTGCCATTTTCTCTCTTATTATCAGGTATTTGTAATTTAATTAATTCCATATTAGATAGCATTATTTTTGTTCACCACTCAAATAGAGACATTGATTTGAATCTTTCCCAGAGATATACTGATTTGAATTATTTCTCAAAATAAATTGTCATCTGTGTGTACGCCATAGGTTAAAAGTCTGTCTGTAGGACTCTAACAGGCAGAGACAAGCCAATATTCATATGAAGCCTTGCCTGTCTGTGAATTTCTTACTAAATGTATGGCCAAGTGGCACATATTTCACACTGCTGTTCTTGCTGACTGAAAGGGAGATCACAGAATATTCATAAAAATCCAGAGTTTCATATCTGACTTAGCACTCTGACTAAAGAGTTTCTGTCACAACCCATACTGACTAGATTTCCTGCTTACATTATGAGGCAAACATGTTTACTACTCAACTTACCTATTGTGTTATTCCTTCAAGAAATGTGGGGCCTAAGGTAATAGCTAATAAAAATAATAGGATATTTCAGGGAATATTTCTACTTTTTTCCATGGAAAAGAAAAACTTGATATTTAAGCAAAAGATATTTAACTCAGAAATATAGATCATGAAATACTTAAGAGCAACAGAAAAAGGGTTCAGTCATTTATTTCAACTAATCTTCATTGACAAAAAAATTTATGCTGCTATCTTGAATTTTCCTGAGACTACATTAAGTTTCTTAAATGCCCTTAGCTTCTCTTTTCCCCTATATGATATAGAACTAATGCTAACCTCATGTTGTTTTATTTTGAAAAATAAATGAAATAATAATGCAGATAAGACCTTTAGTAAATTGCTTTGTTTACAGTAACTTCTCAATAAATAGTAACCACAATAATATACCATATCACTATTGCTTTTTATTTTTTAATAATTTAATTAAAAAATAAAAATTCATATATTTAAGGTGTACAACATAGTGACTTATTATACATGTACATATTGAAATGATTGCTACACTAAAGCTAATCAACATAGTATTCTCTCACAGTTACATACAAATGGTCAACAGGTACATGGAAAGGTGCTTAACATCACTGACCATCAAGAAAATGAAAATCAAGACCACAGTGAGACAAGACCTCATACCTGTTAGGATGGCTATTATCAAAAGTGAATAAATAAAAGATGACAAAGTTTGTGAGGGTGCAGAGAAAATGAATCCCTTGTACATTGTTGGTGAGATGTAAATTAGCACAGCCATCATGAAAAACAGTATGAAGTTTCCTCAAAGAACTAAAAATTTAACTACCATATGATATAGCAATCACTCTTCTATGTACGTAACTGAAGAAAATGAACTCAGTACCTCAAAGCAATATCTGTTTTTATAATTTTAATACAGGAGCGTACATTTATCTAATTTCATAATTTCTATCTTTGGATCCATTTTTCTAAGGAGATTTCAGATAATTAGAAAAAATAAATGAAATATGAGAATTTAAAAATCGAAGTCACTGATATTTAACAAAAATACTAATGCCTAATATCTCTATGTGTTTTGTTTTTTAAAATAAAAACAGGATGACAAAACACACACATACAGAAAACAAAAACTAACCAAATAACCTTTTTTAACAAAATTTAGTGACCCTTCATTAATTATTTTTTTATATCACTATTTTTCCCTTTTCATTTCAATCACATCCCAACCTCCAACTTTGAAGGCACCTCTGCTCAATACTTTTTTTATTACTTTACTCCTGTTAGTTGATACCACATTTTTCTTTTTCTTAAAAGTCCTATTTTTTCCTTCAAAACTCAAGATCCTGGAATTTATTTTGAATGCTACAAAACACAGCATGCCATTGTTTAAACATCAAGAACAATTACCTTAGCATGCAGTGATTTTTAGTGGTTCAAATATGTGCTGAATTTTAAGACATTCAAGGAAATATATTTTTAATGTATGCTTCTTTCTCAATGGTAAGAGTATATCCTCTTAAAAATAAATTCACTAAAAAAAAATCATGGGAGAGAGTCACCTCATTTGAATAAATCTATTTAGTTAGGTTTAACAGATAATCATACTCCAATTTTGTACTTCTCTATCTTGTTTAGGGTATTCAGTGACAGTAATGGGAACTCAATGGAAAAGTAATATTCAATCTTTAATTACCATGGCAAAATAAAAACAAAATTCACTTAAAGAAATGTTTATCATTTAATATCTTATAATAAATATTTAGAAAGAAAACATAAACTAGAAAGAAAATCATGCCTTGATGCAAACCAATGTTAAGGTAATATATGAATAAAATAATTTTTATTTTCCATATACAATATCAACATTAGTACCAAATAGTCAATTTTCCTAAAAATTCTGTTTTCAAGTTAACAAATTTGAATTAAAAGTTCACATTTCAAAAGAAAATGAGAAAGTCAATTTGTCTATTTTATACATTTATTCAAAATAAAGGGTTTTCAATGTGTGTGTGTGTGTGTGTGTGTATGGTGTGATAGCTCTATTTCCTACTATAATGCATGCTCTATGAGAGTAGAGATGACTCATTTTTGTTCACTACTCAGTCTCACAACCAGAAAGAATAACTATTATACATCTAACTAAAAAAATAGGTAATATTTTCTCCCACCCTATAGAACTGCAATAAATTATCAGGACTCTAAAGGTTTAAAACTATTCCCTGCCATGGGTGACCCTCAGGCAACCCCAAACTTGATAAAGGAATGTCTAAATTTCTATTTCTTCCTTCCCTCCTTCACCCCAAAACCAACATATTCCAATTTTCATTTTATTTACCCTGCATCTCTATGTTTTACTATGATATCAATCTATTGTAGTTGTGACACTAATATGTAGTTGTTTATTTCTAATAATTGTGTCTGGTTTCCTTTCCCACAGATTCTACCTATATTCATACTTGTTGCCTAAGTTTGGTCTGCTAAACTAATGTTTTTTTATCATTATATGTGAAATACCAATTTATTTTCTTATAGGTAAATTTTATGATTTCATTATTTTACATATCTAGAAAATAAATCATTAAGTTAAAAAAATATGTCCTACTTTTCCTGTGTCAGAACAATCTATCGTATTGCTCATGGCTAGAGATTTCAGGAGAAAATTCAAAGCAATACATATTGATATTAGATTTTTGTGAAAACAGATTAATAACTGTCAGGTTCCATGTCGTATCTCCATAGCACAGTACAGTTGCTGGCACTTATTTAATCTTTCATAAACATTTGATAATTGAATGACTATAATTATTCTCCCATCAGTGTATAATTTGGCACAACCCCTCCAGGCACTGCCACTACTGTCGTACAGAGGGATGAGGAGCAGCAGGATATGGCTGGGGAAAGAAGCCAAATCCAAAAATCTGTTAGGGTAAAAGAGTTCTGACAGATTCTATTGGTGGGCATACATGAAATTAATTATATAGAACTAAATATGTCTAAAAGTATCAGGTGGGGAACACTGAACAAGGCAAGCAAGAAATTTAGTTTAGAAAGTCAGAGAAGGTCGAACAACTATCAATTTATCTCTCTTCCCTTCTGTTTAAGTCTATCTATGTATTTAGTTTGACCAAAAAACACTAAAAATATTTGGACAAAGGATAATAGTCATCAGAAAAAAATAGATAAAGTAAAAAGATCACTCCCTAAATTATACATTTGGATCTGTCAAATATACATTTGGAACAATACTTTTAAGTAACAAAAAAGTCACATTAGAGACTGTTCATATCAGTCAGTCCAGTTACAGGAATGAGTTCAACTATTTATTACACTGAGATTTTTTTAATGAAATTTTGTGAGATTTTTCTATGGCCCCCCATAAAGTTAATAGTAGAAATTATAGTGTCAATCACATTGACATTTTTCTCTTGAAAAATAATTCATTTTTAGTTTTCTGTATTAATTCAGGGCAATGTGATAACAATTCAATGCACTTCAGTAAAAGCATTTTCATTAAGTGTTAAAATACACAGCCCACAGGAGTTCCTTGGTGGTATAGTAGCTAGGCTTCGACGCTGCTGTCAACACTGTGGCCTGGGTTAGCCAGGGGACTACCCACATTAAAAAAAAAAAAATACACACACACACACACACACACACACACCCATGCCAGTAGGCTTACTCTAGTTAAATTCAAGAACACAGGGTAAAAATATATTAAAATATTTTCAAAACATTGTCAATCACACAATGGAGGACAGTGATTTCTGAGAAGTGGAAAACAAGGTGAGTCTTACACTTCTCCAAGCCTATTATCCAGGGAGTACTTACAGACCATTTAGCTGGGAAAACCCAGTTGAAGCCTTACTAGTTACCTAGGTTGGGCAATATTACAGAGAGTACAAGAAAAACAGGGTACATGACTTTGCAAGGCAGAGTGCCAGAGAGAAATGGAAAGATCTATCGCTAGTCCCCTTTGAGAATTTAGGAGTGTATAGATCAATGCAGACATGCAAAAGAATCTATGTTTGTCTGGGGAAAGAACCACCCATAACAATTAAAGAAGTTTTTTTTAAAAAAACTTACGATTCCTGGCCGTTAGGTAGAGTACTCGGAAGTATCTTGCCTCAGTTGAGGTAAATAATTAGCCATAGACTACAGCCTGTTTTGGTCTTACCTTGCAAACTTTAAAATGAAATCTCCAAAAAAGTATTTTTCAAATATCTTAACTACATTTTAAAACAAAGCTCAATAGAACTTAGAGAAGTGCAAAAATATACTGCAACTAACAAGGTGAAAAATTAATACTATCTGTCATGTAATCAAAACTTGCCAGAAATACAAAAAACAGAAGGAAAATATGACTCCTGTTAGAAAAATAACAAATATGTTGAAGAAGACCAAGACCAACAGATGTTAAAATTGTTAAGACCTTAACACCGTATGTTCAAAAAGTTAAACAAAAGATTGAACATATTCAGCATAGGTATGAAAGATATAAAACAAATCAAATTGCTAAAAATGAAAATTAAGTAATTGAAACAAACAGCTGATTCATCACTGAAGAAAATATGTATTATTATTTGAAACAAATTCAAAATTAATCTCAGAATGGAGAATGAGAAAAAATGAACAGAGAATCTAGTTAGCAGTGGGGTATCTTCAAATGATCTAACATACATGCATAATTGAAGTTTCAAAAGGAGAACATACATGGAGGAATAGAAAAAAAATTTGAAAAAATAATGGCAAAAAATTGTCTAAATTTAATCAGAGCTATATACTCATAGATCAAAGATTTTTGAAATACCCCTATCACAATAAACATGAAAGAAACAAGGAACATAACAGAGTTGCTATACAAACTCCTGAACAACAAACTTCTGGATATTTAATATGTAATACATATTAATAAATACTATTAGGCCTCATTAATCAACTTTTTCCAATCACAATATTTATATTGCTTCACTGGTTATCCTGTTTGACAGGAAGTTTATATAGATTCTTTTCTTAATCCAGTTTGAAAGATTTTTCAATTGTTATTAATGTCTACTGTTATTATATTTAAAGATCATAGCTTTATAGTCAAGAAGCTGTATCTTTCACTTTTATTTGCAGTTTTATATTTTAGCTAGACTATTTGTTTTTCTGTATTAGCTTCATCTATGAATATTGACTGTCTTAAATTTTCTTGACCTCATTTATTCTGACTTTTTCCCCATTAGATGATATATTCATTTCAAATCCACCTGCTTCCTTCCTCTGTCTAAGGCCAACATTTCAAGCAAAATCTGATGAAGCAATACAATGCAAGAATTTCGAGACCTGGCTTCTCAGTACCTGTAAAGGAAAAAATGACATGATCCAAAATTTCAGAAGCATCAAGTCCCTGATGAACAATCATCAACCAATGGTGACAGGAGACAGGAGGAAATTTCAAAAAAAGTTCTTCTCCATCCTGATGACCAGAGGAAGAATACAACGCTTGTTTTTCTACTGCTGCCTACGAATGTCCTCCTTCATCACTTGAGCTTTGCTTCAGACCAAATGCAGTGTAGTTCGGAGTTAATTTTATAGTTTTTATTTTATGTATGTATATGTACCTCCTCTGATTATTTCAAATATATTTAAACCTTCTAGTTATAATTTCTACATTTTATAAGTATTAAAATGCAATAATTTTCAAAATACAAAGATGATGTATATTTATGTTAATTTTAAAAAGATGCAAGAAAAACCAGAGTCAAATACAGTCATGTGCCAATTAATGATGGGGATACATATTGAAAAATGCATCGTGAGGCAAGTTTGTCATTGTGTGAACATCAGAGAGTGCACTTACACAAACCCAGATGGACCTAGTCTATATGGTATAGCCTACCATTTTTAGGCTACAAACCTGCACAACATGTTACCACACAAAACAAGATTAAAGAAAACACAAGAAAATGATGCAATCAAAGTATGTGGTAAACACAAAAGGTGTGAGGGTGTTGTCACAACAAGCATATCATTCTAAAATAATGATAAAAAGTGTAATATACTAAAAATGTAAACTAGTATCATGACTTATTATCATTGTCAAGTACTATGTACTGTACATAATTGTATGTGCTAGACTTTTATACCACAGGTAGCACCACAGGTTTCTTCACATCAGCATCATCATACACAACTGAGTAATGATTTGCACTCCAACCCTACAATGTCACTAAATGATAGGAAGTTTTCAGCTTTATTATAATCTTATGGGACCATCATCATATGTGAGATCCACTATTGACTGAAATATTATTATGAAGTCCATGCATTATTAAATTCTTAGTATATGTCTTTCATTTGTGCGTGTGTGTGTATAAATGCAGATGTATTCCCTGATAAAATTTGAATTATTAAATTTTGTAGCTTATTTTTCTATTTAACAATGGAGGGTAGTTGTTATTAAATGTCTTTAAAACATGATTTTAAAATTTTATTTAGTTCATAAGTTGAAGAGATACTTAGTTATACATTATTATAAATGTCAGAATTTATTCTTTGTTTCTGCACTAAGCAATATTAGACAAAAATATCTAACACTTTTATTACATTTCTCATTAGCAAAACTTCTCTAAAATTGCCTTTCTTGGTCAAAGATTAACTGTTATGTATATTCTTCAAACTCTTAACATCTAAGGCATATATTTTAAACGTGTTTGCAATACATAGGTAAACACTCTTTTACTTACATATAAGAAATATAAGTATATACTAAGATTTGTTATATATTTTATCATTTCATGAGTATTCATATACTATAGCTTACTCTTTCTGATTTAAAATAATACTTTAGTGGAATATAAAACTGAAAGCAAATAAAAAAGAAATGAACAAACAAACAAATAACCCATGGACACAATCAATATTTTAATGTTTATTTGGGGATGAATGGGTTGGGGAGGGGAGAAAGGGGAGGAGGTGGGAGAGAAGGGAGGGGGAGCTAAATATATGGTGATGGAGAGGACACTTTGGGTGGTGAACTTATCATACAACAAGTTGACAATGCACTGTGGAGTTGTATGCCTGAAACCTATGTAATCCTTGATAACAGATGTCACCCCAAAAAGTCTAACAATAAAAATAAATTTAAAATAATACTTTAAATTCTCAGTCTTACTTCTTTCTATAAATTATAAATAAATTAGGAATAATCTATTTATTCCTATAAATAATTATCCTATAGGAATAAATAATCTATAAGAGAAATTCTTAATATATAATACATATTCTATTAACAATTTTTGAGTCTGAGAGAATTCTGTAACTCAACATACATTTTACATAGAACTTGGCAATTCTCACAATAATTATATATATATATATATATATATATATATATATATATATATATTATCAATACTGGCAAAATCAAGGCATCCAATAGTAAATACTGCAATATAAAAAGTCAGAGCAATAGTATGTTCTGATTCATTGATCAAGTTCTACATATTATGTACACCTAGAACCTTTTTCTTCCAAAGATGAGTTATAAGCATATTTAACTTTAAGTATGAAAATATGTGCAGGTAATCTGACCTCAAACACACAGATTAAACAGTTTTTTTGTCTCATTGTTTGTCAGACAACTTGTTTTTATATCTGAATATCATTATTTCCATTTCTTTTGATAGTGGTATTTATTATATTCTTTATTATAGTACATAATTGCAGATGTAATATCATTTATGTTTTCAATGTTAAAACAACTGTAGTAATTTTATTGGGAAAAGTAAATCCCATTATGATGGCAAAATAATAATAATAATCAAAGCCATACATATTTGAAACTTTTAATTCACATCTTAGCATGAGATAACCAATGAAAAGCATATATCTCTATAGGAGCTTGTGATTCAGTTTTGAACTTTTTAATTGATGTTTTACTATAGTCAAAGGCCAGGATGTTAGAACCTATCCAGCCTACAATATTAAAGCATTGTTTTTTTTCCTGTTCATTTACGCAAAGTACAAAAACAAGCGCAACTTATTTTTGTTGTCCCAGTCAGGAATGGCTATCCTTGCGCAGGGCGTGGTAAGTAAGAGGGCTTCCGGAGTGCTGGTAAAGTTCTGTATCTTGACCTGGGTGTACACACAGATGTATTCAGTTTGTAAAAATTCATCAGCTATTCATCAGTTACATACTTATGTATAGTTACATTTCAACGAAACATTAAAATTGGAAAAAAAGAATGGGACATTTTGTCTCAGGGCATTTTGCTGTGTGTACTTGTAATGTTTACATAAAACAGCCTGTGCTCCTACAAACTGTCATAACATGGTTATAATGAGAGTTTGTCAAAATAGAGATCAGAAATGCTATTTGGTAGTATCTGCAAATTTGAATGTTTTATTTCAGAAACCTATGCAAAATCTTCCTACTGTCCTTTATAATGATGTTTATATGTAGTATTAGTAAGTTTTAGTCCATACTACACCACCAGTAATTGTCTTCTTTACAAGGTTAACACATTGCTCTATTTCCATTTCCCAGCCCTGTTAAAATGCTAGTGTGGCAAAGCTTCAAATAACTGCCAATTTATTTTACAAATCAGCAGGATAAGGAAGGTTATTTTGAAGTACAATGACTATAATACAACGGTATTTGTGCTTCACAATGTCTAGGTTGTTTTTGTTTATCTATTTTTAAACAAAAAAATTGGAAATACAGTTCAAGTAAATTTGTCTATGCTTCATCTATTATAGATTCACTAAATAGTTGATATTTTGCCAGATATATTCTATCTTAATCTCTGTCTCTATCATCTATCTTTCTATCTATAATCTATCAATCTATTCTTTATCCATCCATTTATCTCTAAATAGAAAAATATTATTATTATTATCATTTTTATTACCATCCCACTTGCCAATATTTCCATGAACTTATATAAGAGCATTCACAGTCTATGACCTTACCACCCTGAACACGCCCGATCTCGTCTGATATCGGAAGCTAAGCAGGGTCGGGCCTGGTTAGTACTTGAATGGGAAGAGTGTTCACAGGGCTAGTCATGCTTTACAAAAGCACAGTAAATCAGTAATCACCTAATATTACATAGATGCAATGCTATTATCTAACTATAATCCATACTCAAATTTGGCTACTTATCCTAATAATATGCTTCAGAGCATTTTTTTTTCCAAACTTAGCGTACAATCTAGGATTACTCAATGCATTTAGTTGTGTGGTCTATTTAGCCTTCTTTAAACTGAAAAAGTTCTTCAGCCTTTCTTTTTCTCTCATGAAGTGGGCACTTCTGAAGGGCACAAATTAATTTGTTTAGTAGAAAGCTCATTCATTTCAGATTATCTGGTTGTTTTCTTATAACTGGATGTAGATTTTCCATTTTTGAAAAAATAATGCATTATATTAAATAATGCAAAATATGTAATAGAATTAGTAATAAAAGTTCTTTCTCTTTATTGGTGGTATAAATTGCCATGGGCACCATTGTATTTTCTAGTCACAAAATCACTTTGTCATAAATTCTACCTGAAAAAGTTGTTTATGTATTAAAGCAAAAAATATTTGGGCTTTATTAAAGCTGTTTTGTCTCATAATTAATTATCTGTATGCCCTACCACTCCAACTTCCACAATGGAGTCACAATGGGAAAGAAGTGAGATTTCTGGTAATCTTCATTTTTATCTGACTCTGATTGTGTTTTTCACAGCTTTATTAAATTTTATTGTAAAAAAAATTTATTATTTTTATGTATCCAAACCTCCTTGTGGCTTTCCTAAAGTGCTGCATTTTAATTTAATTTTACTTTTATTTATTTAATTTTTATAATAATTCCATAATTTAAAATCTTGACCATCAGAGAAAATTACTTGTGTTTAATCATCCATTTAAAACTCAGTCATATGTATGTATTATTTTAAGTTTTCTAATTATTTTCAGATATCTGCAGTTATGTAGTAGAGAATATGTATTTGTCAGAATTAAGAAAATGAAAAAATAAATTAATATTTTTAATGAAAAGTGATTATAACATAGACATACTATTGCATTACTGGATAGCAATAAGTTCAAAAATTATTATTTCAACTTCATTTATTAAAACCAAAGCCTGTTACCTTTAAGATATATTTACATATTTAAAAAATATGAGGCCAATAATGGTCTTTTATGACTGTGTATAAATATTATATTTTATTTTGTGTTTGACACTGTTATGCTTAGCTTTTAGAAATAATGCAACATAGTAATGTTTTCATCACTGATATGTTTTATATATTTTCTACATATCTGTTTATATTCAAAGCAATCTTACAGAAATTTGTGTGCCATTTTTTTTCCTAGAGGCTCAAATGTAAGACATTTTTATCTTTAGAGGTAAATAGATCTGACAAGATGTTTAGCCACAAAGTCAACAAGATTAATAATATCTGTTAAAGGAAAATTAAAAACAGTCCTTTCCATTGAAAAAGAAAAAGTAAATCACTGCAACAAATATATTAATGCAGTTAACCTGTTACATTTATAGATTCCATTATGTAAATTCATTAGATTTGTATCTAAAATCATTTGTTCAGAATAATACAATATTACAAGCCATAAATTGAAGCTTGTTAATGAATTTAAATATGTTTATGTCTTTTAAGTGCTGAGAATAAAAATGCAAATACTGTTGGACCACAATTGACTTGGGCCATTTATCCATTAATGAAGACAAATAAATTCATTAAAGCAATAAGAAGATGTTTAGCTGTAAATAATAGAACACTTTTTTTCCAAGGGGACATAACATGTAGCAGAATCTTCACTCAATGTCAGTGAATGAAAAATGTTCAATACTAGTTGAATATGTGTTATTCATTCACCTGAATAACTCCTTATTTGTATGAATGTTCGTAGTCTTCATTCAAATGCAAAGCTCACAGGTTGTCTCCTGACAATTTATTTTTGTCCCTATTTTTTTTTCCAGCATTATTGCTTCAGATAATTACAAATTTTGTAAAAGTGATTAAAGACTAGAGTTAGAAGACAAGAAAAACCTATTATTTTCATGTTTCAATCAGAGCTCAACAGTTCAATGACTGATGTCTCCTATCATCCTCGTTAAATCCTCGCCTGTCTACTAAATGATCAGTATAGTCTCTAGATCCTCTAGCATTTATTCCGGAAACCATCGTGTATATATTAAACCAATAGTATTGATTTAACAGGTTTATGGGATGCTTTAATACTCAGAATTATTGGTAATATTGATAACTACAAGATACATATATATTATTCAATAAGCATGCATTCTCATTTGAAATTTTCACTATCATTTTAGGAAGTATTTGTTAAGTTAATTAGAGGAATACTAGTCAGAATAAGTAATCTATATAAATACTTTTATTACATAATTTTATCATAAATAATTTTTGGTGAGGGGTTTGGAATGGGATATGAACCTAATTTTACCAAATATTTTAAATAAAAATATAATAATATATAAATGGTTCTGTTTGAATCAATGCCAATTATAATTCTTATAAAACTCTAAGCATTGTATATAGTAAGCATAAACTCATAATAAAAGCTGCCTGTTTCTTTTGAAGTTGAATATCTTAAATAAGAAAAATACATGATATATTGCAATGATATAGAAATTTTCAGTATGTATTGGGTGAACAGCAAAATGAGCCCACATTCCTTTCAATGAGATGACAAAAGTAAACAGATGTTATTATTTCATTTAAAAAGGAAATCCCTCAACGACTGGTAGAAGTTTCCAATATCATGTAAATTAGTGATAGTCCACAAGTTGAATGTATGTATAAATTGGTCTTTAGTTTTTTCATTTGTTAAAAAGATACATTATTCTGCCCAAAGCAATCTACAGATTTAATGCAATACCCATCAAAATCCCACAATCATACTTCCATGAAATAGATAAAAGAATTATTAGATTTATATGGAACCATAGAAGACCTCGAATTGCCAAAGCAATACTACATAAAAAGGATAAGGCTGGTGGCATTACACTTCCTGACTTCTATTTATATTACAAAGCATCAATAGTCAAAACAGCTTGGAACTGGCAGAAGAACAGAAATAGAGACCAATGGAATAGAACTGAAAACCCAGAAATAAACCCACAAATATATGGACAAATAATTTTCGATAAAGGAGCAAAAAACATACAATGGGGAAAAGACAGCCT
>PVJL010014244.1:0-28827 GCA_004026885.1 Lyroderma lyra | reverse complement strand
AGGGGAGAAAGGGGAGGGGGTGGGAGAGGAGGGGGGGAAGCTAAATATAAGGTGATGGAAAGAGAAGTCACATTAGGTGATGAACTTATTATACATCAAGTTGACAATGCACTGTAGAATTGTATGCCTGAAACCTATGTAATCCTTGCTAACAGATGTCACCCCAATAAGTCTAACAATAAAAATGAATTAAAAAAAAAAGAAGAAGAAGCCTGAATATTAGGATATGCATAGAAATTAAAAGAGAAGAAACTCCATGAGGAGGGAGAGTAAATCCCAATAGTGGTAACACAGCATCAGCATGGTTCACTCCCAGGGCATTGGGGAGGCAGTGGGTCTCAGCCAGCCAACCTGGCTTCCTGGCACACTGCTGTCTTTCCTGCTGATTCTGCTGCCCCTTCAATCCCTTCATTTTAATGCATCATTCCTGTGAAAAAGACTGCACGTTAGAAAATAATTTGACACTCTTCTTTCTCATTCTGCTCCACCTCATAACTGAGAGTTCTCTTCTGTCTGTGAAAAGAGTATGTGACTGTTGGTATGGTTTCTGTGGGTTTTAAAATATCTGGTGCTACCAACAAAAATAGTGAAGGAGTGAATTTCACAGATGTAATTCCATCATCATTATTCTGTGATTTATGAGTAACTATTATGTCAAGCCAAACAAATATTTTCTTCTAATATTCTAGAACTCATAAAATACCCAGTGAGCCTCATGTAATGTATGCATGTCCAACCTGTGGGACTGGATGTCTTTGAATGCAGTCCAACGCAAATTATTAAAACATTATGAAATTTTTGGTGACTGCTTTTTTTTTTTTTAGTTTATGCCGTACTTTTAATGTTAGCATATTTTATGTGTGGCCCAAGGTAATTCTTCTTCTAATGTGGCCTAGGGAAGCAAAAGGGTTAGATACCACTGATGTAAAAGATTGTTTTTCAGTAAAAGTTGTAATTCAAAACACCTGTTTAACTCAAGGCTTTCAATTCTAAACAAAGGTATGTTAATCTTTTGCTTCATAAATCCTGAAATTTTTTGCTTTTTCTTAGAAAGCATTTAAAAGATGAAATTCTTATTTTATTAAAATTTGATTATTCATAGTAACATTTCCAGGTTTTACTTAATTTTGATAGTTGAAATACATTTAGAAGTTGGAT
This sequence comes from Lyroderma lyra, assembly GCA_004026885.1. Taxonomy (NCBI): domain Eukaryota; kingdom Metazoa; phylum Chordata; class Mammalia; order Chiroptera; family Megadermatidae; genus Lyroderma; species Lyroderma lyra. Next base: position 27,669 of record PVJL010014244.1, on the reverse strand, counting down.
AAAATTCAGCATAGTTATATTGTTTATGTGCTCTGCATGTTCTGAAGAAGGGACTGAAAATTTGTGCAGATGACGATGATAACACAAGGAAGAAGGTAACAAAAATGAGCTTGAGGTGGCTAGCAGAAACCAAATTTAGCTGAACTTTGGCAGCTGCAAAATCAAAGAGATGATGTGGCTACAGCTTCTTAAACAGTGGGCCTGACCTTGCAAAACAAGCGTATTTGAGCTTGTTCATCTGCAAGAAAAAGTTTACTGTGGCCCCATCCCACCAATTTTTAATAGTATAAACTCTATGTTCATATTGGAGAATCTGCCTGTAGTTTTTCTGTATAAAGGGAGCTTACCCAAAAATTGGCACCATTGTCTAACTTAGACCCTGACACATGCAATTTCTCTGCCCATACTTCTTTCTTTGAATAAAACTTCCCAACTTTGATCTATTGAAGTCTAGTTAATTTTTTCACATTCTGCCAATGGCCAGGGGCATCCAAAAACTACAACAGAAGACATTACATGACCAGTGGTTTCTGATTCTATGAATGAAATACAACCTTTTTAGTTTTGTTGGTGTTCATATAAAAATTATTCTATGCTTATTCAAGGGAAGAGATAACTAAAAAACATGTTCAATTTTAAGCTATGACCACTTCTTTTTAATTAGCTGTAGGACAGTTCAAAAATGGGTTTTCATAAGGTAAAGTAGAGGCATTTTGTATTGTGAAAAACGGTGCTCCAATTTTGAAGTAATTTTAGAGTAGGGTATTCTTCTGTGATGCACACGCTGTGATTTACAAATTTGCACTTTTTGATGTAACATCACTTTGTTCTCTGATCATATCCAGTCAATTTGGACCTGATAAAAGTTGGATATGTATGTACATTTTTTAAAAATCTCTTAATTCTGACTCCTGAATGGAGAAATGAAGAGAAATACATTTAGTTGTGTCTGTCAGCTAACTTAAATGTAAATTATTTTTAAATGTCCTTTGATTTCTCCTATGTATAAAGTCAACAGAGGAAACCAGGAGGGTAATTTTAGCAAGATGATCTGTGGTTTCTCTGAGCACTTTTTGGTTTGCTTATATTCATGGGAAAGGGTGACAATTATTTAAATGTGTAATGGTATTATTACTTATCTTCATTAAATTATCTGTATTGGTGTTTCATTGACAAATTCACATGCTTTATGTATAGTGATAAATAGATTATCAGATTTACTGAAGTAATCCATCTGTGAGGTATATAAACATGTTATCACTATGTTGTTCTGTACACCACAAACTAATATAGAATTATATGGCACCAAATATTGGAAAATAATTTTTAAATTAAAATAATATATATAGCTAAGAAGAACTGTCTGCACTGCAAAGTTGGAAAGTAATTTTAAGGACAAAATTTTAGTGTGCTGACTTTGATTGGTGCCCAGTAATGACATAGGAACGTTATCTCCAAAATAAGAAACACTTGGGAGTTCCCTATGGTGTAGTGGCTTAAGGCTTTGGCGTTGGTGTTGTCAGTGCTGTGGCCTGGGTTCGATTCCCAGTAAGGAGCTACCCACATACCAAAAAGCAAAAACAAAAAACAAAAAAAAAAAACAAAAAAAATAAGAAACCCTTTGCAATGATCAAAATGACATCTCTCATCTAATGATTAGTGTACTTTCTGGGGCTGGAGCATTTTATCTCATTGCTTTTTCTGAAATGATTTGGTTTTTTAATTATTGAATTTACTTAATAAAAAATTATGTCATACACTAAATTTCATTGATGTTTTATATATTTTGTTTTTTACATTTTACTGTATTATATAATACACATATGCATATCTCCACTTATTGCTTTGAGGTGACTTCTTCAAAATAATATTACTTTTAAAAATAATATTATCCTATTTATGGTTTCAGATACTTATTGGTTAACAACTGTAAATGAATTGCAGTTTAAATTTAGAGTTCACTTGAAATTAAGGATTTTAGCCAATTTTATTGCACATGCACTGTAACATGTAATATTAAACAAACAGAAAAAATTCATAACAGAATCAAATACAGTATGGTGAAAATCAATTAAAATACACATAAATTCTTGCTAAAAATGTATAATTACAATATCATCTATAGAAAATAAGTTGCACCATATTTAAAAACTAAGAAGATATTGGTGTTTCTATCAAAATTAAGGAAGTTCCCTGGTGGTGTAGTGGCTAGGCTTCAGCGCTGTCAACGCTGTGGCCTGGGTTTGATTCCCAGCCAGGGAACTACCCACAGAAAAACAAACAAACAAACAATCAAAAGAGAAGTCATATTAGGTGGTGAACTTATTATACATCAAGTTGACAATGCACTGTAGAGTTGTATGCCTGAAACCTATGTAATCCTCGCTAAGAGATGTCACCCCAATAAGCCTAACAATAAAAAGGAATTTTAAAAAAAGAAAAAAAATAGAAAATAAGTTTCACCATAATTAAAAACTAAGAAGATATTGGTGTTTCTATCAAAATTAAAGGAGTTCCCTGGTGGTGTAGTGGCTAGGCTTCAGCGCTGTCAACCGTGTGGCCTGGGTTTGATTCCCAGCCAGGGAACTACCCACATGAAAACAAACAAACAAAAAAATCAAACAAAAAAATTATAAATAGAAATCCAGTCCAGAATAATTTAATAAGAATCATTTCAGATCATTTTGAAGAGAAAACATAAATGGTACACAAGCTGATCCATATCATATGATTTTAATAACAAAAAAAATGTGATGGCACTTAAATTACAACTACTGTTATAAAAAAACAACTAGTGTGCATATTTTTCTAACACAAATGGCCACAAATTTAGCGTAAAATTTCATTTAAAATAATGAAGTTATTTTTTTATTTATTATTAATTTTTTAATTCATTTTTATTGTTAGACTTATTGGGGTGACATCTGTTTGCAAGGATTACATAGGTATCATGCATACAATTCTACACTGCATTGCCAACTTGATGTATAATAAGTTCACCACCCAATGTGACCTCACTTTTGGTATGTGGGTAACACCCTGGATGGGAATCAAACCCAAGCCACAACATTGACAGCGCCAGCCCTGAAGTTTTTAGCCACTACACCAGCAGGGAACTCCCCACATCCACATTTATCCAGCAAAGAGAAACCTAAAAGACAACCCCAGTGAACACTAAAATGAATTCTGGAATCCACCCAGTCTGACTATCACAGAGAGACCTTCCCGACCCCAAACTTCACCAGAACTTAGCCTGCAATGTAGATCTCCAATCGGATTGGAGCCGAGAACCCAGGGAAATGTGAGACCAGGAGAATGACCAGAGCACATCACAAACCTGATCTGCACAAAACAAAGGCAGATTTGAAATGTTACTGATAACAAAGACACCATGTAAAATCCCAATGAGGCCATCACATATATTCTAATGAACCCAACGTGACCACATATGAAATACTCCAAAGACATTAAACGTGACCAGCACAGGAACCTCACTCAGGAAAACAACATAACCAGAAAATGGTCTCCTGCAGATTTAAATGCTGACATGAAAACATACTCCAAGCTGACACCTATCCTGATCAGCAGAGAATCCGGAAACAGACAGTCAATCTGACCAGCAAAGGATCTCCTGGAAGGCCGCTAAACAGATGTGCCTAGAGACCCCCACAAGACCTCCAGACTGAGTAGCACAGAAAATTTGAGATGACACAAAACTTACCTGCACAGAGAACCCCAGCATACTCAGACCCGGACCAGCACTGGAACAACGAGCCAACTTTCAAACTGCACAGGACTAATATCCAAGGAATACAATCAACATGACCAGCCAGAGGACCCAGCAGATACCCTAACTGAAAGGCACACTACCACATCAGCCCCCAACATGAAAAACAGAGAGTTGAAAAGAAAACTCTACATGACAGGCACAGGGTTCTAAGGTAAAACATCAACATGACAATCATAGATAACCAAGGTAAATACTAAGTGTGACCACCAAAGACACCCCAGGAGACTTTCAAATATACCCGCACAGAGAGACCTGGCAGATCCTCAACTTGACATGTCACAGAGATACCATGAAGATTCTCAAATAGACCAGGACAAAGTCCACCAGTACACACTCAACCTGACCCAGTGATACCAAGACACAACACAAATGAATCAGCAATGAAATACCCAGAATCCTTAAACGTGACAATCACGGAATTGGTGAGCCGAACATCAAACTTCTGAACACAGAGACCCCTGATTCAAATGAACCTGACAGGTAGACTGACACCCCAACCTACATCAAACTTGACCAACGCAGACACCTAAGGCAGAAATTTCACATGACAAGCATGCAGAGCCCAGCAGACTTGGAACCTGTACAGAAAGGTGACCAGCAGGAAAAACCCACACTGACAGAGTACACAAAAGTCCATGTAACTGAGAAAGAGACAGGCCCTAGGAAATATCCAAACACAGCAGCATAGATGCCACCAAAGGAACCCTAATCTGAACAGCCACATAGATCTCCAGCATATGATCATCTTTACCAGCACAGAGAAGTCTTATAGAATTCTTAAATAACCAACATAAAAAGCACTGGCAGACACCAAAACTGACCATCACACACAGCTCCAGTGCACACCCAAGCAGATTAGCAAAGAGCGCTCCAGGTGGACATCCACGTTGACAGAAATAGAGACTTCAGCGATACCCAAAACCAGGAGAAAGACTCCAGCTGACCCCCAATCTGATCAGGAAGAAACATTGGCATACAGTAAATGTGACTAGGAAGAGAGACCTATGAAAAAACCCAAAATACCAAGATCCGATTCAGGAGATTGACCCTCACCCTCATCTAAAGAGAACCCACACTGACCTCGAACATGAACAGTACAGAGACTCTGAAAGAAATGCCACAAGGCGAGCACAGGAATCCCAGAAAACCTGGAACTTGATCAGAAAAGCGAACCCTAACAGACACCAAAACTGAGAAGGTTCGTACCAAGTAGTTCATTAAACTTACCAGGAAAGAGGACACAGATAATCTGGAAAATGACCAGCACAGTTATCACAAACAGAACAACAACATGACCAGAAGCAAAGATCTCCAGGACACTCGAATCCTTCGCAACGCAGATAACCCTGAGAGAACCCTGAAATGTCATGTATAGAGATTCCCAGCAGTCCTCCAGCATGAACAAAAGGGACAGCGCAAGCAGAACAATAACACAACAATCACAGATAGTCCAAACAGACCCACAACCAGACCAGAACTAAGCCCGCCATGCAGGGCTCCGTGGTAACCAAAAGATGGACACAATGTTTCTCCAAGTAAAAGTGAGGAACAACAGAAGCCCACAAACCTGACTTGGATGAATAGCACACAGATTCCTAATGGAAGTGAAAACAGGGACACCACAGAAGAACTCCAACCTGCTTAGCATGAAGATCCTTGACTTACCCTAACTTGACCCAGACAGAGACCACTCACAGTCCTCAAGGTTTACCTACACAGAGATATCAGAATGAAATTGAACATGACAAGAACAGAAACACCTTCACAACAAAAGCTTAAAAAAGGACGTGACCCCAAAAGACCTCCTATCTGACTAGTACTGAGTACCGAGCTGTCTGTAATTGTGAATGGAAGGGTGACTTCAACCTATATCTAAATAGACAAGCACAGATGCAGCAAACTTACCATATAACCTAAGGAGGATCAATGATCCTCCTCACATTCTCAAACTATTCAGCTTAGAAAACCCTGGAAAAACACCCGAAAGACAAGTATAGAGAACCTTGGAAGACCACCAACCTGATCATCACACACAGCTGAAGCAGACCACGACCGTGAACAAACAGGTCCTGCAATGAAAATCTCCGATGTTACTGAAAAATTGAATGCAGACACACATGAGACCACTAGAAAAACCCGATCACACCACAAACCTGACCAAGACAATGCCAAGGCAAATTTTCAATGTTACTCAGAACAGAGACACCCTATAAAATGCCAGCATGCTTAACAAAGAGGTCCTCGAATGATCCCAACCAGACAAGATTCGAGACCTTCCAACAACATTAAACTTTGACTAGAATGTACACTGCAGGGGGGGAAATATATATATATATATATATATATATACATACATATATATATACATACATACATATATATATACATATATATACATATATATACATATATATATATATATATATATATATATATATATATATATATATACACATACATACACATACACACACACATACATACACATATATGACAAGCAAGTACTCATCTGGAACCTGAAATCTGACCTGGAAAATACTCCTAGCAGACCCCTAACCAGAATAGCTCAAAGTCTTTAAGAAGACAAACAACCTGACTGAAAAAAATAGCCTATGCAGACATTCTGACTCAGGAAGATAGAGACAACAACAAGACCCCCATACTGAATAGCAGAGATCCCCTGCAGACTACCAAACTGACCAATACAGAGAAATTCAAGAGATTGAAAATATCACAAGCATTGAGACCCGTATCTATCTTCATCCAGAACAGTAAAGAAACCTAAATGCGGACTACCAGATTGACAAGAACGGGGATTGACTCACTCCTAATACCATCAGAGGAAACACAGTAATTCTCTAACTGGCCAGAAAGAACCATTGGAAGATTCCAAATGTCTGTAGGAACAGAGACCACTGGAACAACCTCACTCTGTTTAGCACAGTTACACTCGAACGATCCCAACCTGACTACAACAGAGATGACACATGGACCTTGAGCTTCGCCAATATAAAACATCAGGCAGAAACTCAATATGACAAGCACAGAAATTCCTTCAGAAAAACCCTTGACAAAGAAAGACTATGCAAAAGACCCCCAACCTGACTAGCACAGTGTCTCTCAGTCTATTAACTTATCCAACAGAGAGACTCGGCATATCTCTAAACAAAACAGCACTGGTACACTCCAAAAACTCCAACACGTCCAGGAACAATGATATCCATAACATAGACATCCTAACCAACACAGAAAACACTGATAGTATTATTAAATGACCAGAGACAACTGGTTGTCCCACATTATGAACATAACAGAGAAATCAAGCAGAATCCAAATGTGACAATCATCGAAAATCCCAAGAGACCTATAACCTTACCATATCAGAGGCCTTAATGCATACCGTCAGAGTGACCAGAAGAAGGACCCTATGTCCAATGAGCCCAGCACAAAGACAGTTGCATTCCTTCAAACAAATCCCATGCAGATTCTAAGCAGTCCTCACAGATACCACAAGCAAACACTGAACCTAACTAGCCTCAAAGATAGCCAACATACCCACCTTTTTTTTTTTAATTTTTATTATTGGTATGTGGGTAGCTCCCTGGCTGGGAATCAAACCCAGGCCACAACGTTGACAGAGCCAGCCCTAACGCCTTTAGCCACTACACCAGTAGGGAACTCCCCACAGCCACAATTTAACCAGCAAAGGGAAAACTAAAAGAACACCCTAGTAAATACTATAAAGAATTCTGGAATCCACCCAGTATGACCATCACAGAGAGACCCTCCAGACCCCAAAATTCACCAGAATTTAGCCAGCAATGTAGATCTCCAATGGGACTGAAGCTGAGAACCCAGGGAAACGTGAGACCCGAAGAAGGACCACAGCACATCAAAAACCTGATGTGCACAAAATCAAGGCAGATTTGAAATGTTACTGAGAACAAAAACACCATGTAAAATCCCAACGAGGCCATCACATATACTCTAATGACCCCAACGTGACCACATACGAGATACTCCAAAGACATTAAATGTGACCAGCACAGGAACCACACTCACAAAATCAACATTACAAGAAAATGGTCTCTTGCAGATCTAAATAATGACCTGGAAACATACTTCAACCTGACACCTATCCTGACCCACAGAAAGTCCTGAAACAGACAGTCAATTGGACCAGCAAAGGAACTCCTTTCAGGAAGCCAAACAGATGAGCCTAGAGACCCCCACAATTCCTCCAGGCTGAGTAGCACAGAAAACTTGAGCCGACACAAAACTTACCTGCACAGAGAACCACAGCATACTCCAACCCAGACCAGCACAGAAACAACCAGCCAACCTTGAACCTGAACAGGACTAAGACCCAAGGAATACAATCAACATGTCAAGCCAGAGGATCTGGCAGATACCCAAACTGAAAGGCACACTACCACATCAGCCCCTCAACAAGACAAGCAGAGGGTTCAAAACCCTACATGACAGGCACAGGGTCCTCAGGTATAACTTCAACATGACAAACATAGATAACGAAGGCAAATACTTAGTGTGACCACCAAAGACACCCCAGGAGACTTCCAAACATACCCGCACAGAGAGACCTGGCAGATCCTCAACTTGACCTGTTAGAGAGATACCATGCGGATTCCCAAATAGACCAGTACTAAGTCCAACAGTTTACTCTCAAACTGACCCAGTGATACCAAGCCAGAACACAAATGAATCAGCAATGAAATACCCAGAATCCGTCAATGTGACAATCACGGAATCGGTGAGCCGAATATCAAATTTGTGAAGACAGAGACCCCTGATTCATATGAACCTGAAAGGTACACTGACACCTCAACCTACCTCAAACTTGACGAACGCAGAGACCTAATGCAGAAATTCCACATGACAAGCATGCGGAGCCCAGCAGACTTGGAAGCTGTACAAAAAGGTGACCAGCAAAAAAAACCCCACACTGACAGAGAGAGTACACAAAAGTTAATGTAACTGAGAAAGAGACAGGCCCTAGAAAATATCCAAACATAGCAGCATAGTTTCCACCAAAAGAACCCTCACCTGTATAGCCAAATAGATCTCATCTTTACCAGCACAGAGAAGTCGTACAGAATTCCCAAAGAACCAACAAAGAAAGCCCTGGCAGACACCAAAACTGACCATCACAGACAGCTCCAGTGCTCACACAACCAGAGCGCCCCAGGTGGACAACCTCGTTGACAGAAATAGAGACTTCAGAGATACACTAAACCAGAAGAAAGACTCCAGCCAACCCAAAACCTGACCAGGAAGAACCATCAACAGATTGTAAATGTGACTAGCAAGAGCGACCTAAGAAAAACTCCAAAATACCAAGATCGGATTCACGAGATTGATACCCAACCTCATCCAAAGAGAACCCACACTGACCTCAAACATGAACAGCAAAGAGACCTCTGAAATAAATGCAACATGAAGAGCACAGGGATCCCAAAACACCTGGAACTTGATCAGAAATGAGAACCCTAGCAGACACCCAACCTGAGAAGGATCATACCAAGTAGTTCATTAACCTGACCAGGAAAGAGGACACAGATAATCTGAGAAAAGACCAGCACAGATATCACAAACAGCACGACAACATGACCAGTAGCAAAGATCTCCAGGACACTCCAATCTTACCCAACACAGATAACCCTGAGAGAAACCTGAAATGTCGTGTAGTGAGATTCCAGCAGTCTTCCAGCATGAACACAACAGACAGCGCAAGCTGAACACGAACACAACAATTATAGACAGTCCCAAAATACCCACAACCTGACCAGAATAAAGCTCACAATGCAGACCTCTATGATAACCAAATGATGGACACAATCCTTCTCTATATACAACAGAGAAAAAGAAGCAACCCCCAAAGGGGACGTGGATGAACACCACAAAACTTCCTAATGGAAATGAAAACAGGGACACCACAGAAGAACCCCAACCTGCTTAGCATAAAGACCCTCAACTGCTCCTATCTTGACCAGAACACAGACCACTCACAGACCTCAAGGTTTATCGATACACAGATATCAGAAATAAATTTATCATGACAAGCACAGAAACACCACCACAAGAAAAGATATTGTTGCACTCATTGTTTCACTCTTTTTTCATTGCTGTGAAATGTTACATTGCATAAATATATCATAATTTGTTTACCTATTCAATTTGTGATGGACATTTAGGTTATTTCTAACTTACAGCTATTATGAATAAAACTTCTGTGATCATTCTTGTACAAAAAAAAAGAAAAGAGAAAAGATGTACCAAGGAAGACACCCCAAAAGACCTCCTACATGACTAGTACATAGTACCCAGTCATCTATTATTCTGAAACGGAAGGGAGACATCAACATATCTCTAAAGAGAACAGCACAGATACGTCAAGCATCTAACCTCACCAGGATCAAAGATCTACCCCACATTATCAAACTAACCAGGTCAGAATACACTGGTAGAACACTCCAAAGACCAGTAGAGAGAGACCACCAACCTGACCATTACAGACACCTCAAGGAGACCCCATCCATGATCAGAACAGACTGCGCAATGTAGATCTCCAATGTCACTGAAAAAGAGAACCCAGACACACACGAGACCAGTGGAAAAACCCGATCAGACCACAAACTTGATCAGGACAATCCCAAGGCACATTTTAAATGTTACTGGGAATAGAGACACCTTGTAAAATGCCAATATGCTTAACAAAAATGTCCTTGAATGATCGCCACCTGACAAGATTTGAGACCTTCCAACATTAAACTTTGATTAGAACATAGACCAAATGCAAAAAAAAATTACAAGCAACTGGTCACCTGGAATCGGAAATTGACCTGGAAAGAGCATCCCAGCCGACCCCTAAACAGAATAGCACCAAGTCTTTAACCAGACAACCCATCTGACGGGAAAACACACTCCACTTCAGGAAGGTAGAGACACCCACAAGACCCACAAAATGAATAGCAGGGATCCCCTGCCAACCACCAAACTGACCAATACAGAGAATTTCAGCAGAATTTCACGAGCATAAAGACCGGTAGCTATCTTCAATCTGAACAGCACAGAGATGTCACAGCAGACCCCAAGGTGACAAGAAGAGAGACATGAGGCACACCTAAGACCAACAGAGGAAACCCAGTAATTCTCTAACTGACATGAAAGAACCATTCGAAGATTCCAAATGTCTTTAGGAACAGAGTCCCCTAGAACAACGTCACCCTGCTTAGCACAGAGACACTCGAATGATCCCAACCTGACCACCTCAGAGATGACAGACAGACCACGAATGATGCCAATGTAGAGACATCAGGCAGAAACTCATCATGACAAGCACAGAAATCCCTTCAGAACAAACACATGACAAAGAAAGACACCCCAAAAGACACCCAACATGACAAGCATAGTATCTCCAAGTCTATTAACCAATCCAGGATAGAGACTTCAGCATATCACTAAACAGAAAGACAACGATACCCTCCAAAATACTTCAGCATGACCAGGAACCATGATATCCAGAACATAGACATCCTACCCAACACAGAAAACACTGACAGTACCATCCAAGGACCAGCACAGAAACTGCTGAGTGTTCTGAATTATAACCATAACAGAGAAATCAAGCAGAATCCAAATGGGACAATCACAGAGAATCCCAAGAGACCCATAACCTACCCAGAACAATGGCCTTAATACAGACCACCAGAATGAGCACCAGAGGGCCCCTGAGCCCAACTGAGCTCAGCAGTATGACACAAGCAATTCTTCAAACAAATCCCATGTAGATTCTAAGCAGTCCTCTTAGATACCCAAGGAAACACCGAACCTAACCAGGCTCAAAGATCTCCAGCACATCCTCATTTTAACCAGTAAAGAGAACACTAAGAGAACCCACAAATGAACAGTACAGAGAATTCTGGAACATCCCCCGCCTGACCATCACAGACAACCCCTGCAGACCACAAAGCCCACCAGAACATAGTCTGCAATGCAGATCTCCAAAGGGACTGGAACAGAGAACCCAGGGAAACGAGAGACCAGAAGAATGACCACAGCGGATCACTAACCTGGCATGCACAAATCCAAGGCAGATTTGAAATGTGACCGAGAAAATAGACACCCTGTAAAATCCGAATGTGACCCTCACATATACACTAATGACCCCAATGTGACCACATACGAGATACTCCAAAGACATTAAACGTGACCAGCACAGAAACCCCACTCAGAAATACAAAATAACAAGAAAATGTTCTCCTCCAGATCTAAATGCTGACCTGGAAACATACTCCAGGTTGACCCCTATTCTGACCAGCACAGAGTCCTGAAAGAGACAGTTAATCTGACCAGCAAAAAAACCCCTTGCAGGCCGCCAAACAGGTGAGCCTAGAGACACCCCAAAAGACCTCCAAGATGAGTAGCACAGAGAACATGAGTCGACACAAAACTTACCGGCACAGAGAACCCCAGTATATTCAGAACCAGACCAGCACAGAAACAACCAGTCAACCGTCAACCTGAACAGGACTAAGACCCAAGGAATACAATCAACATCACCAGCCAGAAGACCCGGCAGATGCCCAAACTGAAAGTGACAGCACCACATCAGCCCCCCAAATGACAAACAGTTCAAAAGAAAACTCTACATGATAGGCCCAGTGTCCTCAGGTATAACTTCAACATGACAAACATAGATAACAAAGGTAAATACAAAGTGTGACCACCAAAGACACCCCAGGAGACTTCCAAATATACTCGCACAGAGAGACCTGGCAGATGCTCAACTTGACCTCTCAAAGAGATACCATGCTGATCCCCAAATAGACCAGGACAAATTCCACTAGTACACCCTCAGCCTGACCCAGTGATACCAAGCCAGAACCCTAATGAATCAGCAAAGAAATACCCAGAAGCCTTCAACGTGACATTCACGCAATAGGTGAGCCAATCATCAAACTTCTGAGCACAGAGACCCCTGATTCATATGAAACTGACAGGTACACTGACACCCTGACCTACCTCAAATTTGACCAACGCAGAGACCTAATGCACAAATTCCACATGACAAGCATCCGGAGCCCAGCAGACTCGGAACCTGTACCGAAACGTGACCAGCAGGAGAAAAACACACTGACAGATAGACTACACAAAAGTCCATTTAACTGAGAAACAGAAAGGCCCTAGGAAATGTACAAACACAGCAGCATAGATACCACCCAAATAACTCTAACCTGCACAGCCACATAGTTCTCCAGCATATATTCATCTTTACCAGCACAGAGAAGTCATACAGAATTCCCAAATAACCAACATAGAAAGCCCTGGTAGACACCAAATCTGGCCATCACATACAGCTTCAGTGCACACACACCCAGAGAGGCAAGGAGCGCCCCATGTGGACATCCACATTGAGAGAAATAGAGACTTCAGAGATACCCTAAACCAGAAGAAATACTCCAGCTGACCCCAAACCTGACCAGGAAGAACCATCGGCAGCTTGTAAATGTGACCAGGAAGAGCGACCTAAGAAAAGCTCCAAAATACCAAGATCTGATTCAGGAGATTGATACCCAAACTCACCATATGAGAACACACACTGACCTGGAACATGAACAACAGAGAGACCTCTGAAAGAAATGCAACATGAAGAGCACAGGGATCCCAGAACACCTGGAAGTTGATCAGCAAAGAGAACCCTAGCAGACACCCAACCTGAGAAGGTTCGTACCAAGTAGTTCATTAACCTGACCAGGAAAGAGGACACAGATAATCTGAGAAAAGACCAGCACAGATATCACAAACACAATGACAACATGACTAAAAGCAAAGATCTCCAGGAACCTCCAATCCTACCCAACACAGATACCCCTTAGAGAGCCCTGAAATGCCATGTATTGAAACTCCCAGCCATCCTCCAGCATGAACACAACAGACAGCGCAAGCTGAACGCGAACACAACAATTATAGACAGTCCCAAAAGACCTACAACCTGCCAAAAATAAAGCCCGGCATGCAGACCTCCATGGTAACCAAATGTTGGACACAAAGCTTCTCTAAGTACAACCGAGGGAAAGCACCAACACCAAACTGGACGTGGATGAACACCACACAGCTTCCTAATGGAAATGAAAACAGGGACACCACAGAAGAACCCCAACCTGCTTAGCATAAAGACCGTCGACTGATTCTAACTTGACCAGAACACAGACCACTCACAGAGCTCAAGGTTTACCGATACACAGATATCAGAAAGAAATTTATCATGACAAGCACAGAAACACATTCACAAGAAAAGCTTGACCAGGAAGACACCCCAAAAGACCTCCTACATGACTAGTACAGAGTACCCAGCTATCTATTATTCTGAACGGAAGGGAGACATCAACATATCTCTAAAGAGAAGAGCACAGATGCGTCAAGCATACCCTCAAACCTGAACAGGATCAAAGATCGCCCTCACATTCTCATACTAACCAGGTCAGAAAACACTGGCAGAACACTCCCAAGACCAGTAGACAGAACCCAGGAAGACCACCAAGCTGACCATCACAGACAGCTCAAGCAGACCCCAAATGTGAACAGAACAGACTGCGCAATGCAGATCTCCAATGTCACTGAAGAAGAGAACCCAGACAAACACGAGTCCAATGGAAAGAACCGATCAGACTACAAACATGACCAGGACAATCCCAAGGCAAATTTTAAATGTTACTGGGAACAGAGACACCCTGTAAAATACCAACATGCTGAACCTAATGGTCCTTGAATGATCGCCACCTAACAAGATGTGAGACCTTGCAATAACATTAACCTTTGACTAGAACCTAGACTGCATGCAGAAAAATTAAATGACAAGCAAATGGTCACCTGGACCCAGAAATCTGAACTGGAAAGAACATCCCAGCAGATCCCTAGCCAGAATAGCACAAAGTCCTCAACCAGACACCCCATCTGACCGGAAAAAGAGCTTATGCAGACATTCCGCCTCAGAAAGATAGAGACATACATAAGATCCACAATATGAATAGCAGAGATCCCCTGCAGACCATCAATTTGACCAATACAGAGAGCTTCAGCAGATTGAAAATGGCACTAGCATAGAGACCGGTAGATATCTTAAACATGAACAGTACGGAGACCTAAATGAAGACCTCCTAGGTGACCAGAAAAGGGACTTGTGTCATACCTAAGACCAGCAGAGGAAACCCAGTAATTTTCTAACTGACCAGAAATAACCACTGGAAGATTACAAATGTCTGTAGGAACAGAGACCCCTAGAACAACCTCACCCTGCCTAGCACAGAGACACTCGAATAATCCCAACCTGACCACAACAGAGAGGACCCACGACCTCGAAGTTTGCCTATGTAGAGACTTCAGGCAGAAAGGCAAAGTGACAAGCACCGAAATCCCTTCAGAACAAACACCTGACAAAGATAGACACCCAAAATGAAAAGCATAGTATCTCCCAGTCTATTAACCAATTCAGCAGAGTGACTTCGGCATATCTCTAAGCAGAAAGGCACTGGTACTCTCCAAAAAACCCCAACATGACCAGCAACAATGATATCCAGAACATAGACATCCTAACGAACACAGAAAACACTGACAGTACCATCCAATGACCAGCATAGAGACTCCTGATTGTTCTCCAGTATAACCATTACAGAAATCAAGCAGAATGCAAATGTGACAATCACAGAGAACCCCAAGGGACCCATAACCTAACCAGAACTATGGCCTTAATGCAGACCACAAGAATGACCACAAGAGGTCATTCAACTGAGCTCAGCACTAAGACACAAGTACTCCTTCAAACAGATCCCATGTAGATTTTAGGCGGTCCTCAATGATACCCCAGGAAACACCTAACCTAACCAGGCTCAAAGATGTCCAGCACATCCTCATTTTAACCAGTAAAGAGAACACTCAAAGAACCCACAAATGAACAGTACTGAGAATTCTGGAATACCCCCAGCCTGACCATCACAGACAGCCCCCGCAGACCCCAAAAGTCACCAGAACATAGTGTGCAATGCAGATCTCCAATGGGACAGGAACAGAGAAATCAGGAAAACGAGAGACCAGACGAAAGACCACAGCACATCACAAACCTGGCCTGCACAAATTCAAGGCAGATTTGAAATGTTACCGAGAACAAAGACACCCTGTAAAATCCCAACGTGGCCATCACATATACTCTAATGACCCCAACGTGACCACATACGAGACTCTCCAAAGATATTAAACGAGACCAGCTCAGGAACCTCACTCAGAAAAACAACATAACCAGGATATGGTCTCCTACAGATATAAATGCTGAACTGGAAACATACTCAGAGGTGACCCTTACCCTGACCTGCAGAGAGTCCTGAAACAGACAGTCAATCTGTCCAGCATAGGAACTCCTTGCAGGCCACCAAAAAGATGAGCCTAGAGACCCCCACAAGACCTCCAGGCTGAGTAGCACAGAGAATTGGAGCCGACACAAAACTTACCAGCACAGACAACCCGAGCATACTCAGAACCAGACCAGCACAGAAACAACCAGCCAACATTCAACCTGAACATGACTAAGACCCAAGGAATACAATCAACATGACCAGCCAGAGGAACTGGCAGATGCCCTAACTGAAATTCACGGTACCACATCAGCCCCACAACAGGACAAACAGAGAGTTCAAAAGAAAACTCTACATGACAGACACAGTGTCCTCAGGTATAACTTCAACATGACAAACATAGATAACCGAGGCAAATACAAAGTGTAACCACAAATGACACCCCAGGAGACTTCCAAATATACCGCACAGAGACCTGTCAGATCCTCAACTTGACCTGTAAAAGAGATACCATGCAGATCCCCAAATATACCAGGAAAAATTCCACCAGTACCCCCTCAGCCTGACCCAGTGATACCAAGCCAGAACACAAATGAATCAGCAAAGTAATACCCGGAAGCCTTCAACGTGACAATCACGCAATCGCTGAGTCAATCATCAAAATTCTGAGCACAGAGACCTCTGATTCATACGAAACTGACAGGTACACTGACACCCAGATTTACCTTAAACTTGACCAATGCAGAAACCTAATGCAGAAATTCCACATGACAAGCATCCGGAGCCCAGCAGACTTGGAACCTGTACAGAAAGGTGACCAGCAGGAAAAACACACACTGACAGATAGAGTACCCCAAAGTCCATGTAACTGTGAAAGAGAGAGACCCTAGGAGATATCCAAACTCAGCAGCATAGATACCACCCAAAGAACTCTAACCTGAACAGCCACATAGATCTCCAGCATATATTCATCTTTACCATCAGAGAAGTCGTACAGAATTCACAAATAACCAACATAGAAAGCCCTGGTAGACACCAAAACTGACCATCACAGGCAGCTGCAGTGCACACCAACCAGAGAGGCAAAGAGCGCCCCAGGGGGACAACCACGGTGACAGAAATAGAGACTTCAGAGATACCCAAAACCAGAAGAAATACTCCAGCTGACCCCAAACCTGACCAGGAAGAACCATCAGCATATTGTACATGTGACTAGGAAGAGAGACCTAAGAAAAGCTCCAAAATACCAAGATCTGATTCAGGAGATTGATACCCAAACTCACCATATGAGAACACACACTGACCTGGAACATGAACAACAGAGAGACCTCTGAAAGAAATGCAACATGAAGAGCACAGGGATCCCAGAACACCTGGAAGTTGATCAGCAAAGAGAACCCTACAGACACCTAACCTGAGAAGGTTTGTACCAAGTAGTTCATTAACCTGACCAGGAAAGAGGACAAAGATAATCTGAGAAAAGACCAGCACAGATATCACAAACACAATGACAACGTGACTAAAAGCAAAGCTCTCCAGGAACCTCCAATCCTACCCAACACAGATACTTCTGAGAGAACCCTGAAATTTTGTGTATTGAGACTCCCAACAGTCCTCCAGCATGAACACAACAGACAGCGCAAGCAGAACACAAACACAACAATCATAGATAGTCCCACAAGCCCTACAACCTGCCAAGAATAAAGAACGGCATGCAGACCACCACGGTAACAAAATGTTGGAAACAAAGCTTCTCTAAGTACAAACGAGGAAAAAAAGCAGTTCCCAAACTGGATGTGGATGAACACCACACAGCTTCCTAATGTAAATGAAAACAGGGACACCACAGAAGAACCCCAACCTGCGTAACATAAAGACCATCGACTGATTCTAACTTGACCAGAGCATAGACCACTCACAGACCTCAAGATTTCCCGACACATACATATCAGAAAGAAATTTTTCATGACAAGCATAGAAAAACCTTCACAAAAAAAGCTTGACCTGGAAAACACCCCAGAAGACCTCCTACCTGACTAGTACTGAGTACCGAGCAGTCTATATTTGTGAATAAAAGGGAGACTTCAACATATATCTAAACAGACCAGCACAGATGCAGCAAGCAGACCATAGAACCTAACCAGGCTCAATGATCCTCCTCACATTCTCAAACAATCCAGCTCAGAAAACACTGGAAAAACACACCAAAGACAAGTATAGAGAACCTTGGAATACCACCAACCTGACCATCACACACAGCTGAAGCAGACCAAAAACATGAACAAACAGGTCCTGCGATGTAGAGCTGTGATGTCACTGAAAAATAGAACGCAGACAACCATGAGACCACTGGAAAGACCCGATCAGGCCACAAACCTGACCAAGACAATCCCAAGGCACATTTTCAATGTTACTGGGAACAGAGACACCCTGTAAAATACAAACATGCTTAGCAAAGACATCCTTGAATGATCCCAACCTGACAAGATTTGAGACTATCCAACAATATTAAACTTTGACTAGAACGTAGATCGCATGCAGTAAAGAAAAAAAATATATATATATATGTATGTGTATATATATGTGTGTGTGAGTGTGTGTGTGTGTGTGTGTGTGTGTATAAGTATATATATGTGTGTGTATATATATATACACACACACACACACACACACACACACACACACACACACATATATACACATACATACATATATATATGTATATGTATTTTTATAGGTATATGTATATGCACATGTATATGTATATGTATATATGACAAGCAAGTAGTCACCTGGAACCCGAAATCGGACTTGGTAAAAGACTCCTAGCGGACCCTAAACAAGAAGAGCTCAAAGTCATTAAGCAGACAACAAATCCGACAGGCAAAAAGAGTCTATGCAGACACTCTGACTGAGGAGGATAAAGACACCAACAAGACCATCATGCTGAATAGCACAGATCCCCTGCAGACTACCAAACTGACCAATACAGAGAACTTCAGCAGATTGAAAATGTCACTAGCATTTAGACCTGTAACTACCTTCAACCTGAACCGTAAAGAGACCTCAATGCAGACTACCAATGTGACAAGAACGGGGAATTGAGGCACTCCTAATACCATCAGAGGAAACCCAGTAATTCTCTAACTGGCCAGAAAGTACCATTGGAAGATTCCAAATGTCTGTACGAACAGAGACCCCTGGAACAACCGCACTCTGCTTAGTACAGTGATATTAAATGATTCCAACATGAATATAACAGAGATGAGGCATGGACTTTGAACATCGCCAATACAAAACATCAGGCAGAAACTCAACATGACAAGCACAGAAATTCATTCAGAACAAACAAATGACAAACAAAGACACTTCAAAAGACATCCAACCCAACTAGCAGTGTCTCCCAGTCGATTAAGTTATCCAACAGAGAGACTCAGCATATCTCTCAACAGAACAGCACTGGAACCCTCCAAAAAATCCAACATGACCAGGAACAATGATATCCAGAACATAGACATCCTAACCAACACAGAAAACACTGATAGTACCATCAAATGACCAGAGACTACTGGTTGTCCCACAGTATAACCATAACAGAGAAATGAAGCAGAATCTAAAAGTGACAATCACAAAGAACACCAAGAGACCTATAAACTAACCAAAACAAAGACCTTCATGCAGACAATCAGAGTGAACAGAAGAAGGACCCTATGCCCATCTGAGCCCAGCACAAAGACAATTGCAATACTTCAAATAAATCCCATGAAGATTCTAAGCAGTACTCACAGATACCGCAAGCAAACACTGAACTTAACTAGCCACACATATAGACAGCTTATCCACCTCTTTTTCTTTAATATTTGTTTTTGGTATGTGAGCAGCTAGTTGGCTTGAAATCAAACCCATACCACAACATTGTCAGCGCCAGCCCTGAAACTTTTAAATATTACCCCAGCATTGAACACTCCACATCCACATTTAAACCAGCAAGGAGAAATGTAAAAGAACACCCTAGTGAACACTATAAAGAACTCTGGAATCCACCCAGTCTGACTATCACAGAGAGACACTCCAGACCCCAAACTTCACCAGAACTTAGATTGCAATGTAGATTTCCCATCGGACTGGAGCCGAGAACCCAGGGAAACGTGAGACCAGAATAACGACCACAGCACATCACAAACCAGATCTGCACAAACCAAGGCAGATTTGAAATGTTACTGAGAATAAGAACACCATATAAAATCCCAACGAGACCATCACGTATATGCTAATGAATGCAACACGACCACATACGAGATATTCCAAAGATATTAAATGTGTCCAGCACATGAACCCCACTCAGAAAAACAACATAACAAGAAAATGGTCTACTGCAGATCTAAATGCTGACCTGGAAACATACTCCCAGCTGACACCTACAATGACCAGCAGAGAGTCCCGAAACAGACAGTCAATCTGAACAGCAAAGGAACTGTTTGCAGGCCGCCAAACAGATGAGCCTAGAGACCCTCACAAGACCTCCAGGTTGAGTAGCTCAGGGAACTTGAGCTGACACATGACTCAGCAGAACAGAGAAATCCAGCATACTCAGACCCGGACCAGCACAGAAATAACCAGCCAACCTTCAACCTGAACAGGACTAAGACACAAGGAATAAAATCAACATGACCAGCCAGAGCACTCGGCACCTGCCCTAACTGAAAAGCACAGTACCACATCAGCCCTCCAACATGAAAACAGAGAATTGAAAACTCTACATGACAGGCACAGGGTCCTCAGGTATAACTTCAACATGACAAACATAGATAATCAAGGCAAATACTAAGTGTGACCACCAAAGACACCCAAGGAGACTTCCAAATATACCTGGACAGAAAGACTGGGCAGATCCTCAACTTGACCTGTCAAAGAGATATCATGCAGATTCCCAAATAGACCAGGACAAAGTCAACCAGTACACTCTCAACCTGACACAGTGATACCAAGCCAGAAAACAAATGAATCAGCAATGAAATACACAGAATCCATCAACGTGACAATCACGGAATCGGTGAGTCGAACATCCAACTTCTGATCACAGAGACCCCTGATTCATATGAACCTGACAGGTACACTGACACCCCAACCTACTTCAAACTTCACCAACGCAGAGACCTAAGGCAGAAATTCCACATGACAACCATACGGAGCCCAGCAGACTTGGAACCTGTACAGAACGGTGACCAGCAGGAAAAACCCACAATGACAGAGAGAGTACACAAAGTCCATGTAACTGAGAAAGACACAGGCCCCAGGAAATATCCAAACACAGCGGCATAAATACCACCAAAAGAACCCTAATCTGAACAGCCACATAGATCTCCAGCATATAGTCATCTTTTACCATCACAGAGAAGTCGTACAGAATTCCCAAATAACAAACATAAAAAGACCTGGCACACACCAAATCTGGCCATCACATACAGCTCCAGTGCACACACATCCAGAGAGGCAAAGAGCACCCCAGTTGGACATCCACATTGACAGAAATAGAGATTTCAGCGATACGCAAAACCAGGAGAAAGACTCCAGCTGACCCCAAATCTGACCAAGAAGAACCATTGGCATACACTAAATGTGACTAGGAGGAGGGACATATGAAAAAACCCAAAATACCAATCTCAACTCATGAGATTGACCCCCACCCTCAACAAAAAAGAACCCACACTGACTTCGAACATGAAAAACACAGAGATTCAGAAAGAAATGCAACACGAAGACCACAGGAATCCCAGAAGACCTGGAACATGATCAGAAAAGAGAATCCTAGCAGACACCCAACCTGAGAAGGATCGTACCAAGTAGTTCATTAACCTGCCCAGGAAAGAGGACACAGATAATCTGGAAAATGACCAGCACAGTTATCACAAACAGAACGACAAAATGACCAGAAGCAAAGATCTCCAGGACGCTCAAATACTTCGCAATGCAGATAAACCTAAGAGAACCATGAAATGTCGTGTATAGAGACTCCCAGCAGTCCTCCAGCGTGAACACAAGAGACAGCGCAAGCAGAACAATAACACAACAATCACAGGTAGTCCCAACAGACCAACACCAAACCAGAACAAAGCATGCAATGTAGGGCTCCATGGTAAGCAAAAGATGGACACAATGTTTCTCCAAGTGAAAGTGAGGAACAGCAGAAGCCAACAAACCTGACTTGGATGAACAGCACACAGGTTCCTAATGGAAGTGAAAACAGGGACACCACAGAAGAACCCCAACCTGCTTTGCATGAAGACCCTCGACTGATCTTACCTTGACCAAGACAGAGACCAATCACAGACCTCAAGGTTTACCTACACAGAGATCAGAATGAAATCGAACATGAGAAGAACTGAACCATTTTCACAACAAAAGCTGGAACAAGGAAGTGACCCCAGAAGACTTCCTATTTGACTAGTACTGAGTACCAAGCTGTCTGTAATTGTGAATGCAAGGGAGACTACAACATAATCTAAAGAGACCAGAACAGATACGTCAAGCTGACCATAGAACCTAACCAGGCTCAATGATCCTCCTCACATCCTCCAACTATCCAGCACAGAAAACACTGGAAAAACACGCCAAGGAGAAGTATACAGAACCTTGGAAGACACTCATCCTGACCATCACACACAGCTGAAGCAGACCACAAACGGGAACAAACAGGTCCTGCGATGTAGAGCTGCGATGTCACTGAAAAAAAGAACACAGACAAACATGAGACC
Organism: Lyroderma lyra; assembly: GCA_004026885.1. Classification (NCBI taxonomy): domain Eukaryota; kingdom Metazoa; phylum Chordata; class Mammalia; order Chiroptera; family Megadermatidae; genus Lyroderma; species Lyroderma lyra. The sequence continues at coordinate 4,759 of PVJL010014244.1, read as the reverse complement.
ACTGGAAAGACCCGATAGACGAGAAGCCTGACCAAGGCAATCCGAAGGCACATTTTCAATGTTACTGGGAACAGAGACACCCTGTAAAATGCCAACATGCTTAGCAAAGAAGTCCTTGAATCATCCAAACCTGACTAGATTTGAGACGATCCAACATTAAAATTTGACTAGAACATAGACCGCATGCAAAAAGTAAAGAAAAAAAAATATATGTATGTATGTATATATCTATGTCTGTATATATACATATATATACACATATGTAAGTATGTGTACATATATATTTATACATATGTATGTATGTATGTGTGTGTGTGTGTGTGTGTGTGTGTGTGTGTGTATATATATATATATATATATATATATATATATATATATATATATATATATATATGTATATGTATATATGACAAGGAAGTTTTCACCTGGAACTTCATATCTGACTTGGAAAAAGACTCCTAGCTGACCCTAAAAAAGAACAGCTCAAAGTCCTTAAGCAGACAACTAATCCGACTGGCAAAAACAGTCTATGCAGACATTCTGACTCAGAAGGATAGAGACACCAACAAGAATCCCATGCTGAATAGCAGAGATCCCCTGCAGTCCACCAAACTGACCGATACAGAGAACTTGAGCAGATGGAAAATGTCACTAGCATTGAGACCCGTATCTATCTTCAACCTAAACAGTAAAGAGACCTCAATGCGGACTACCAAGGTGACAACAACAGGGAATTGAGCCACTCCTAATACCATGAGAGAAACCCAGTAATTCTGTAACTGGCCAGAAAGTACCATTGGAAGATTCCAAATGTCTAGGAACAGAGACCCCTGGAACAACCTCACTCTGCTTAGCAGAGTGACACTCAAATGATCTCAACATGAATATAACAGAGATGAGGCACGGACTTTGAACGTCGCCAATACAAAACATCAGGCGGAAACTCAACATGACAAGCAAAGAAATTCATTCAGAAGAAACAACTGACAAACAAAGACACTTCAAATGTCATCCAACCCGACTAGCAGTGTCTCCCAGTGATTAAGTTATCCAGCAGAGAGACTCAGCATATCTCTCAACAGAACAGCACTGGTACATTCCACAAACCCCAACATTAACAGGAACAATGATAACCAGAACATAGACATCCTAACCAACACAGAAAACACTGATAGTACCATGAAATGACCAGAGACTCCTGGTTGTCCCACAGTATAACCATAACAGAGAAATCAAGCAGAATCCAAAAGTGACAATCACAGAGAACCCCAAGAGACCTATAACCTAACCAGAATAAAGGCCTTCATGCAGACAATCAGAGTGATCAGAAGAAGGACCCTATGCCCATCTGAGTCCAGCACAAAAACAATTGCAATCCTTCAAACAAATCCCATGAAGATTCTAAGCAGCCCTCACAGTTACCGAAACTATACACTGAACTTAACTAGCCTCACATATAGACAACTTATCCACCTCTTTTTATTTAATTTTTGTTTTTGGTATGTGGGAAGCTCCCTGGCTGGGAATCAAACCCAGACGACAACGTTGTAAGCGCCAGCCCTGAAGCTTTTAACCACTACACCAGCATTGAACACTCCACATACACATTTAAACCAGCAAGGAGAAACGTAAAAGGACAACCTAGTGAACACTGTAAAGAACTCTGGAATCCACCCAGTCTGACTATCACAGAGAGACACTCCAGACCCCAAACTTCACCAGAACTTAGATTGCAATGTAGATTTCCCATCGGACTGGAGCCGCGAACCCAGGGAAACGTGAGACCAGAAGAACGACCATAGCCCATCACAAACCTGATCTTCAAAAACCAAGTCAGATTTGAAATGTTACTGAGAACAACAACACCATATAAAATCCCAACGAGATCATCACATATACACTAATGACTCCAATATGACCACATACGAGATGCTCCAAAGATATTAAATGTGACCAGCACAGGAACCCCACTCAGAAAAACAACATAAAGGAAATGGTCTCCTGCAGATCTAAATGCTGACCTGGAAACATACTCCCAGCTGACACCTACCCTGACCAGCAGAGAGTCCCGAAACAGACAGTCAATCTGAACAGCAAAGGAACTCTTTGCAGGCCACCAAACAGATGAGCCTAGAGACCCTCACAAGACCTCCAGGTTGAGTAGCTCAGGGAACATGAGCTGACACAAAATTCACCTGAACAGAGAAATCCAGAATACTCAGACCTGGACCAGCACAGAAACAACCAGCCAAACTTCAACCTGAACAGGACTAAGACTCAAGCAATAAAATCAACATGACCAGCCAGAGCACCTGGCAGCTGCCCTAACTGAAAAGCACAGTACCACATCAGCCCCCCAACATAACAACAGAGAGTTGGAAAGAAAATTCTACATGACAGGCACAGGGTCCTGGGTTTCACTTCAACATGACAAACATAGATAATCAAGGCATATACTAAGTGTGACTGCCAAAGACACCCAAGGAGACTTCCAAATATACCCGCACAGAAAGATCGGGCAGATCCTCAACTCCACCTGTCAAAGACATACCATGCAGATTCCCCAATAGACCAGGACAAAGTCAACCAGTACACTCGCAACCTTACCCAGTGATACCAAGCCAGAACACAAATGAATCAGCAATGAAATACACAGAAAGCATCAATGTGACAATCACGGAATCGGTGAGCCGAACATCAAACTTCGGAACACAGAGACCCCTGATTCATATGAACCTGACAGGTACACTGACACCCCAACCTACTTCAAACTTCGCCAACGCAGAGACCTAAGGCAGAAATTCCACATGACAACCATGCGGAGCCCAGCAGACTTGGAACCTGTACAGAACGTTGACCAGCAGGAAAAACCCACAATGACAGAGAGAGTACACAAAGTCCATGTAACTGAGAAAGACACAGGCCCCAGGAAATATCCAAACATGGCGGCATAAATACCACCAAAAGAACCCTAATCTGAACAGCCACATAGATCTCCAGCATATAGTCATCTCTTACCATCACAGAGAAGTCGTACAGAATTCCCAAATAACCAACATAAAAAGCCCTGGCACACACCAAATCTGGCCATCACATACAGCTCCAGTGCACACACACCCAGAGAGGCAAAGAGTGCCCTAGGTGGACATCCACGGTGACAGAAATAGACACTTCAGCGATACCCAAAACCAGGAGAAAGACTCCAGCTGACCCCAAATCTGATCAGGAAGAACCATTGGCATACACTATATGTGACTAGGAAGAGGGACATATAAAAAAACCCAAAATACCAAGATCCTATTCACGAGATTGACCCCCACCCTCATCTCAAGAGAACCCACACTGACCTCGAACATGAACAACACAGAGATTCTGAAAGAAATGCAACACGAAGATGACCGGAATCCCAGAAAACCTGGAACATGATCAGAAAAGAGAATCCTAGCAGACACACAACCTGAGAAGGATCGTACCAAGTAGTTCCTTATCCCGCCCAGGAAAGAGGACACAGATAATCTGGAAAATGACCAGCACAGTTATCACAAACAGAATGACAAAATGTCCAGAAGCAAAGATATCCAGGACGCTCGAATACTTCGCAATGCAGATAAACCTGAGAGAACAACGAAATGTCATGTATAGAGACTCCCAGCAGTCCTCCAGCGTGAACACAAGAGACAGTGCAAGCAGAACAATAACACAACAATCACAGGTAGTCCCAACAGACCTACAACCAGACCAGAACAAAGCATGCAATGCAGGGCTCCATGGTAAGCAAAAGATGGACACAATGTTTCTCTAAGTAAAAGTGAGGAACAGCAGAAGCCAACAAACCTGACTTGGATGAACAGCACACAGGTTCCTAATGGAAGTGAAAAAAGGGACACTACAGAAGAACCCCAAACGGCTTTGAATGAAGACCCTTGACTGATCTTACCTTGATCAAGACAGAGACCACTCACAGACCTCAAAGTTTACCTACACAGAGATATCAGAATGAAATCGAACATGACAAGAACTGAAACATTTTCACAACAAAAGCTGGAACAAGGAAGTGACCCCAGAAGACCTCCGATATGACTAGTACTGAGTACCGAGCTGTCCGTAATTGTGAATTGAAGGGAGACTTCAACATATATCTAAAGAGACCAGAACAGATGCGGCAAGCTGACCATAGAACATAACCAGGCTCAATGATACTCCTCACATTCTCAAAATATCCAGCTCAGAAAACACTGGAAAAACACGCCAAGGACAAGTATACAGAACATTGGAAGACACTCATCCTGACCATCACACACAGCTGAAGCAGACCACAAACGTGAACAAACAGGTCCTGCGATGTAGAGCTGCGATGTCACTGAAAAATAGAACGCAGATAAACATGAGACCACTGGAAAGATCCGATCAGACGAGAAACCTGACCAAGGCAATCCCAAGGCACAATTTCAATGTTACTGGGAACAGAGACACCCTGTAAAATGCCAACATGCCTAGCAAAGAGGTCCGTGAATGATCCCAACCTGACAAGATTTGAGACCTTCAAACAACATTAAAATTTGAATAAAACATGGATCGCATGCAAAAAGAAAAAAATATATATATGTACGTATGCATGCATATATATATGTCTGTGTGTATATATATACATATATAAAACACATGTATGTATGTATACATATATATATTTATACATTGTATATATATATATATATATATATATATATATATATATATATATATATATATATATATATAT
>PVJL010014243.1:0-28826 GCA_004026885.1 Lyroderma lyra | reverse complement strand
CCAGGTTCATCCATTTTGTTGCAAATGGCAATATTTCATCTTTTCTTACAGCTGAGTAATATTCCATTGTGTATATGTACCACAGCTTCTTTATCCAGTCATCTGTTGCAGGGACCTTTGGTTGTTTCCATGTTTTGGCCACTGTGAACAGTGCTGCAATGAACATTGGGGTACATAAGTCTTTGCGGACAAAGGTTTTTGTTTGCATGTTTTCGTATACATGTCAAGTTTGAAGTTATTTTAAATCAACCATGAAAATTGTTTCTTATAGAACAAAATAAGGGGCTAAATACTAAAATATTATTACAGTGAAAATTGAAATAGTTGACAGACAACAAATAATTAGTTTATATAATTCTGTACATATTTGATCACTAATAACAGTTTTTGACAAAATTGATTCATATTTTTAAGAGTGAAATTACTGATTCTAATTATTGTTTCAACTATTCTTATTAACTATAATCTACCTATAAACTCTAATTCTGGTTTAAACATTCTTGGCTGCCAGTATTATGATATTTTACCTGATATTAAACATTTTATTAAAAAATAAAAATATATTTTAAAGCTTTTTTTGGTCACTCCCTTTGCAATTGCATTTTAACACGTATTAAGTCATTATCTTTGAGGATACAACTGTCACACTGTGATCTCACTACAAGGAAAAAAAGTGTTTGTTATATTGACAGTTAATTAGCAGCCTTAGGATTTAAATGGCCTAAAGATATTTAAAAAAAAAAAAAAAAGGAAAGCAAACATGGAGAAATTTGTTTTTATAGGAAATCATAGAAAATCCTTCACTGGAATTCAAATGTTCCTACAAATAGTTCTTTATATGAAGTCAAACACTGTTATATTTACTATTCCTCATTGCTCATGATATAATGTTATATATTCTAACTTCTGAAAACTATAAACTATATAGTGATATTTATTGTAGTCTAATCAGTATGTGATAAAACATGATTTAATATTGCCTTTGTGTCTGTAAAATTCAGTAATGGTGTTGATTTTTTATCAAAACATATTTCAAAGTATTTTATAGAAAATTATGATAATATAGAAAAATAGAAAAAGGGTAGTTTCAAAAATGATAAGAATTCTAAATCTATCAGTGACTATTTAAATAAGGAAATACTTAAAGTCTATAAAATTTCAATTTTTTTTAGAATATTCTCCACAGTCTCTAAGTCTCATCTATTATTTATGCAAATTAAAGGTTATGAGCATAGAAATCTGTATCATACATTAAGGGAAACAAATCATCAATTGGATTCAATGCACAATTCAATGCAACTGCATATTTTATTTTTAATTGATCAGATTTCTCTGTCAAATTAGATGCTTTATTAAAATTTAGAATAAATCTTAATGTTCAGATTGAGATATATATATATATATATATGAAATTATTTCAAATCTCTCTTTCATTTATAGAAAGCTAGCCTAGTATGTGGTTGTACCCATACTAACATATGAGCCAGATTCAATGTATTCACAAAGCAGACCAAAATCAAAGGTGGATACAACAGGTTTTTATTTCTATTTGAACTGTGGGTTCTACTAAAATATGGGTGTTAATCTATCTTTCCACAGAGTCTGCACTCTTACCAATCTGTGTACTGCCAGTGTTGCAGGGAAGTAGCTATAATACAATGACAATGGGATCAACCTCTCTGTTACCACTCTTAGATTCACCAGTGTATTTCACACTATGGGTGAGAAATTGGTTTTATACTGTGTCCTCCCATGCCAAGTTTCATGCTTGATGCAACTTTGATTTCAACTAGTTTACGTATTTCTCTTTCACTTCCAGATAAACATTACAGGCAAGTCACATTAATAGACTGGTTTAATGCATGTCTGTTCTCAAAGACCTATTCTAAAATTATCCCATCACTTTAATCACCACTCTTACTACAGTCTCATTTTTACAGTCTTCAAATTTAAAACATGTCCACTCTCTGAAAGATTATTCTACTCTCACACTGAGTAATATCCTCACAGATTGTTTGAGATTGTTCACCCCATCTCTTAACCTGGGCATTTAAAAGATCAACTGTGTGCTAGCCTGGATGCAGCATCTATTTAAGGAATTTTATCCTTGTAATGAGTTTCATCCCACACTGTTACTTTTGTTGTTGTTGAGTTTCCTCTTAGGGCTGCCAGTTTCTCCTTTAGAGACATTGGGTGTTCTAGGTTATTAGGAAGTGTGAGGAGGTCCACTCACTCCTTGTTCATGAGTCTAATTGTAAACACGCAAGCTGAGTTCTCTAGACTCTGAAGCCAAGCTAACATGACATCATACAAAGCTGATGCAACAATAGATCTGGAAATATTTTGCTAATTATCTACACTGACTATAATTAAAATAATAAGTTTCATCTTAATTAAAATGCCTTGTAAAGTTTAATAAATGCCTCTGAATAATGACATGTCTTCTCTATTCATAAATGGATAATATAATGAGAGATTTCTTGATAAAGGGAAAGTAAATCATCACATATACCCTGTATCTGGTATTTGTTTTGCATTTTTGTTTTTTCTTAATTACCACTTCATTAAATGTAAATTTTGCTTCGGTATTGTCATAATTTCCATTAATGCCATTTCATAATTTGGGCATGAAGGCTTTAGTTGGTGAAGAATTTTTCTACCTACCACAAATTATTATATGACTACTGAAACTGAAAGCTATGAGAAATGTTTCAACTATTGGTAATGAATAGTTGCATATTATTTCTGAGTCATTTAAAAAATTACTGTAGTACCTGAAACATCTAAAAATAAATATACATGGTTTTGTTAGTGTGCTATTTCACAGTTATTCTTACTGAGAACACAAATATACTTTCCTTTAGAAAGGGATGACCACATGTTTTAAAATGTTAAGCTCTAAGCATTTTATTTTGAAGTTTTCAGCATAGATAAATTGTCCATGTATTATTAAAGTCAGATATGGTTCTTTAGCTATACACACACACATGCACACACAAATATACACACATCAGTCTATTTATCTAACTATCTATCTATCTATCTATTACCTCTCTTTCTATCTATCATCTATGGACTAGTCAAAGACAACTCAAATCAATGACAACTCAAGACAATGGCAGTCATATACACACACACAAACACACACACACACACACACACACACACACACACATAAATGTGCACACATATATACAGAGACTAATTATTTCTTTCCAAAGCTACAAATCTGTTTATTCTTAAGGAAATAAGGTATATTTTTCATGTTTATAGTAGTCACTGTAATAAATTTATTTTATTACTCATATGTTTTTACTTTCCTTAAAATTTATCATAGTTACTATTATATTTGCATAGAAACAGATAAATTCTAATGAGGCTTATCAGGAATTCTGGAATGTTGCAATGACATTTCACTGTAGTTATTATCTAGTTGTGAATCATTTTCTATTCTAGGAAGGTTTATACCAAAAAGAGAGATTTCTCAGAAATGGCAGCAAAGCCTCCCATGACAGATTGGATATCACACGTTGGGCAGAATCTCTTTGTCTTGATACCTAGCTTTAAAAAAGCCAAATGTGTCTAAAATGTTAAAAGAGAAATCTCTACGAGGGCACTTTAAGGAAACTTCAACTTTTTAAAGTTCTAACACTTAAAATGTTTAGCACAAAAATTTGTCAGACATCCTACAACTTTTTCATTTTTCTGAAATGAGAAATGCTAAGAAAGTAGTGATAGAATATAGACATAAAATGAAACTAAAACTGTAGTAACATTAAAAAGAAAAATAAGTTCAAACACAACAAAGCTTACTTTTAAAATGAACATTTCTCAAACATAATAATATTTTCAGGTTTTAAAAATCAGTTTCAATATAAAATCAACTTTAGTCTCAGTCATAAATGTTATGAATTTGTCTTAATCTAGACCCAGAGTAAAGGAAGATTTCCTACAGTCTTCATAGACAATAACTTTGAAAAATTTCTTCAGAGAAATTGTGTTCCAATTAATATATCCCTCAATAGTACCTTCTATGATTCTTCTGATTTATACTGATCAGTGTTTAAACATATACAATTACCTTTTCTAATAAATCAAACAAGCAAATTTTTAAATAAATTGTAATATAAAAATTCTAAGTTACACAGAAATACATAGAAAAGAGAAAAATGGAAAACTGCTTAAAGAAGTGTACCTACTACCCAGGTCTATCAAATGCTATCATTTTTTATACTTACAATAGTTACAATTAAATAACTGACATAGTTTACTTAATAGTCAAGATCAATAGATAGCTCTCCTCCATGTGTTTCCTATCCTTTCTTCATCAAAAGCAATCTGCACGTGAATTTGGTAGTTTTTAGAAGCCATACTCATTCTATGTATCCATAACTATTATTTAATGTTTCTTATTATGCTTCCAAATATTACATTAAAGTGGTGGTATAGTGCAACCTCTAGCTAAACATTGTTTTTTGAGAATTATTTTGATATAATAATCTCTAGTTTATGTATTTTAAATACAATTTAGGGTTTCACTTATGGTTCTATCTGTATCTATCTATCTAATCTATCTATTGATATCTATCTATCTATCTATCTATCTATCTTTCTTTCTGTCTGTCTACATACCTACCTACCTAACTGTATATTTCCTATCATTGGACATGATTTTATTTTAATATTTGCTATTAAAAATAATGCTATAACATTGAATATTAACCCCTATAGATTTATCTAGAGTTCCTGAAGGATATATGTCTCAAAGTAGAATGTGTTGTAAATTTACCAAATAATGATAAATTGCTTTCCAAAGAAGTTGTGAAAATTGCCTTCCCACAGCAGTGTATGATAATTCCCACTTCACCACATCTTTAAACACCTTGATATTGAACTTCCCCCAGTTACTATAGAATCCCAAGATGTGAAATAAACTCTCCAATACCTACCTGGTGCTTTGATTACTGCAGTGACTCAAATTGTGGTATTCCAATAGCCATGCATAAGTAAAGCTAACTTTAAATACATACATGGAATTTTTTCAAAAATTTCACCTGGGGAATATCAGAGGTTCTTAATGACAAAAGTACAAAACTATTAAATTTTCTATTTATTTGTTTGTTCTGTAATTTCTTGGCTAATCTATTTTGAAGTAAGAACATGTGTTTTACTTTGCTATTATTTATAATCCATAATTCTAGATTGCCTTGTTCAAACACTTAAACAACAGTCATGAAGCATGGAGCTTCATTCTTCAATTTACAGTGTCTCAGAAATATACCATGGGATAAATACCATATTTTACTGATTGCATTTCAGATTCAATCAATGTTATTTGATTCAAAGAACTATTGAATCACTAAGCATACCACAGAATAAATAATTTCCTATCAGAGAGTGGAAGTTCCTATTGTAAAATTTCAGGGAAAAATAATTTGTCTGACATACAAATTTGACTTTTAAACAATGTGAATTCTTTTCCTGAACATTATTTTTTTCCTCTGTAGATGAGATTACCTATATGAAAGGTTAATTGTCAGTGAAATAACAGCTTTCTCTCCATGTGAAGTTAGTTTACAGATTTGAAAAATAAGAATAATTTTACCTGTTTGCATTCTAAGAGAGGCTCAGCAATTGGCTCATAATTTGTGAATTTTTCTAAAATTAAAAGTCCTTTGTCACTTTATTTTTGCCTGTCCAATAGGAGATTTTAATTATTCATGATATGGCTATAACTCATTCAAGTTAGAATTTCACAAAAACCATGAAGTAGGTGATGGACATAGGATGAAGAAATACATACATGTGTGCCACTGAACTTTACATAATACTATTGCCTACATCAAAACTTCTCTCTTGTTGGAATGATATAATAAACTCCATATCTAAAATGGTTAGCTAAATTATATACTAATACAATTATTATTGGGGTTATAGTAGTTTGAAATTAACCACTAAGCATAGTTTTCAACGGACTAATGATTCCAATTTCTGTAATGCTTAGTTGAAAAAAAAAGATCATATCACACTATGTCAAAGATATCAGCAAAGGAAGTATGTGCATATTGCTCAAATACCTGTCAGGAGACAAAAATTATAGCAGTTCTTTTAACAGAAGACTAAAAGTTTACTAAGTGTGGAAGCATCAAAAAATAAAAACTAAAAACACTGATAAAATAGCACAAACATAGGAGGAAATGAAGGAAATGGCTATCAAAGTAAAGCAAAAAAGCTGAAATGACTAAAACAGAGAAGCTTGCTAGAGAGCTCTGCAGAGCTTAAATTCAGACTCAAGCGGGGTGCCTCTATGCTGCTGCTAGTGTCTCTGCAATCATAGGTCCCCGGGGAGCTGAGGTCAAGACTTCCAGGAAGTGAGCCCTGCCCAACTTTTATTGAGGCCTTTTAGGGGCAAAATAAGACTGGGTCTAAGGGTACAGAACAATATCAAGATAGATTCAGCTGCTGTTATGGGAACAGACTGCCATTTCCAGGATGAAGCAGCATTGCCAGTGTTGCTTATAAAAATAAGAAACAAAGCAGAAACAGAAAGAAAACTGTAAGACACAAATCACTTCTCCTTTCTCCATGTTGCTAATCCTCTGTTAGTGGAAACTGAGTGAGAGTAGCTGACAAAACAGATATTAATTTAGAGAGTCCAAATCTGAGCAACATGAAGTTGTATGTAGAAGGGTAGATTAGGAGTTGGCAAAACGTGAAAGGGGTTTGAGAATTCAGAAAATACATGTATTTTTTTCTGAAATATATATGTCTATGTATGGAAGAATGGTTACAAACACACACAAACATGTGCACACTTTATGTATATATACTTCATGTGTATATATGTAGGTATACACACATATAGATATTTTATACATATCTATATAATAATATATATTATGTGCACATCTACTTCAGAGAAGTATATATATTATTAAAAGTATATATAGATATGTAATTATATATGTGTATATATGAAACCATAGATATATTACACATAAATTTAATGTCAAATTCAGGAAACCTGTACTTCCTAATTAATATGCTCTACCTATAAGCCATCTCTTGAGATGTTAAGATGGCAGCTGGAGACTCAACCAAGGGAAAAACAGTCTGTATCAATTTTAGAAAACACAGTAAAAATTTTATTTAAGAAATGGAATAGCAAAGACACAGAACAACCCAAACACTATTGAAGAATAGTGTGGTGGTTTCTTACAAAATTAAACATACCATTGTCCTACAATCCAGCAATCACACTCCTTGGTGTTTGCTGAAAGGAGTTGAAACATACAAGCACATGAATATGTAGAGCAGCTTTATTAATAATTTTCAAAACTTGGAAACAACCAAAATTTCCTTTAATAGGTAAATGCACAAATAAATTGTAGCACATTCCAACAATGGAAAATTATTCAACATTAAAAGGAAGACCTGTGAAGCCATGAAAAGACATGGAGGAACATTAAAGGCATATTACTAAGTGAAATAAGTCAATGTGGAAATGCTACACACTGTATGACTCCAAGTATATGACATCCTGGAGAAAAATAAAACTGTGGAGAAAGTAAAACATTCATTGGTTGCCAAGGATTGAGAGGAACAGAGGGATGAATAGGCAGACTACACAGGACTGTTAGGACAGTGAAAACACTCTGTATGGTACCGTAATAATGGATAAATGTCATTACACATTTGTCCAAAACTATAAAATGTGCAAAACCAACAGTGAACCCCAATGTAAACTATGGTCTTAGGGTTGGGTTCATCAGTTGTAACAAATGTACCATGGTGGTGTGAGAGATAGATAATTCAGACTGGGAAAACATATGGGCAATAGAGACTGTACATAGTATTTAAAAATCTTAAAAATCATTAGTAAAAAGAAAAGCAGTCAATTGAAAACAATGAACAAAAGCTGGGGGAAAGACCATTTGCAATGAGGATATATTTATCAAAAACCATGTTTTTAACATTATTGAATATCATTATTTATCAAATTAATATACATGAGGGCTATCTGGAAAGTATCCAGCCATGTAATATGAAAAATAGAAGCATTTATGGCTACATTTTTTCTGGACAGCCCTTGTATATAAACAGTAGCATACCACTCCACAACCAAGAGAGTGGCTAAAATTAAAACAACACATAGCACCTAAATTTAGCAGGAATATGGATCAATTGGAAATCTTATAATACAATCTTAAAATCTTTATTTGGTGAAAGTGTAAACTGGTGTCACCACTTTTTGAATGTCTTTGGTTGTTTTTTGTAAATTTAACATAACCTATGAATCAACTATTCCATTAGTAGGTATACCCAAGAGAAACAAATACCTATGTTTATACAAAGGATTATAAAAATTATTATAGCAGTTTTTTTAATAATCAAAATGAAAAGAAAACAGCACATGTACAATAACTGAAGAATGGATTTAAAAATAGACACCCTTGTAACAAATACAGGAGGGTTTCAAATGTTTAATATTTGTGACAAAGGTTTAAGATGCTCTTAGTCATTGAAGATAGTGGTAAATTGAACATATGGATTCATGCTATCTCTGGGCACTGTTGTTATGGCACATTTGAAATTGGTAGATAGCTGTAATTTTTTGTGTGATTTAATGCAATTATTCTTGGGTCCTTAAATGAGTAACAAAGCAAACATTTGGATTCATCAAAAGTTGAAGTTTTGCTACACAAGTGCAATGAAATTTAGAAGGACAAGGGCTTTAGGATACCGGTGAGAATGTGTTATTGAAATGATGGATCGTGGGATGTCTAATTAGATAGGAGGGAAGTGAAAAATATACAGTGATTTATTGGGAGAAGGAAAAGAGTCAGTAATTTTGTGATTGTGATCTAAATTTTGACTGCAGACGTGGGTTACTAAAATGGAGAGAAAGAAGTTAATTGAAATGAGATTGGGAGAAGTTGACAGGGAAGGCTGTGGGTTTTATCATCCAGTTAGTTATTGGAGCCCCTTAAAATAATGGTAGAGTTTGGGATGAAGAACCTTGAGCCAAGATGGCTTTGGTGGACCAAGGAATACGGTAAGGAAGAAGGGAGAAAGCAAGAATGCAGAATGGAAAGTGGTGGCAGCTGAAGGACTAAGCTCAGCAGAACTGATTTATGTGTATTAGTGTGCTGAAGTAATGGGGATAAGGACGGAGCAAATACAGCCCCTAACCCCGAGGCACCACAGCCATCCAAGTACTCACCATCTAAGATTACAAGAAATGTTTCCCAGGAAAGATACAGGTTTCATATCCTGCAAGAAAGAGGAGAGAGCCTTTGACATAGAGAAGTCTGTTGTTTTGAGAGAGCAGTTTCAGAGAGCACAGTGAAGAGATGAGAAATGGGCAAGGAAACTATCAGATAAATTAGGAGGATTATTGTTGTAGTTCATGGGTGTGAAGTAAGTGGAGGACTGCTGACTTACTGAGGAATAGGACTTGATGCATTACTGTCTACAAATGCTTTGATTTATGAATATTCTGAATCAAAACATAAGGTAAAATCAAACTTTTAACTACCAAACACATTTTTTTTATTATTATTCAGAGAATCCTAGAGAGAGCCTCAAGTTTTTGTTGTATTAATTTCTTTTGGTTTCAACAGTGTTCTGTGCTGATTTTTTTTGGGGGGGGGAGGGTAGTCTTATTTAATAAAGGTAACTTTTGGCTAAATTTTTTCTCTGTGAATCATTGGTTTTACTTTTTTCAGTTATTTCTTTTGAAGGACGAGAACAAGAAAAGACAGTGTGTGTTGGTATAGGCAGGGGGCTTTCTTTTCATTATCCTGAAAATATAAACAGATATCAAGCTGTGAATAAACACAGATGTAGGAACAGCAAGGACACAGAGAAGGGATTTCTTAAGCAAACTTTTCAGTATTTTTAAACTTCAGAAATAAATTCATTTATCTTTACATGACATCTGTACTTAAACATGCAGCCTCTTCCTTTTCCCCCACTTGTCAGTCTTGCTTTGCTTTTGCAGCTGCAAAGCGTGGTTTTTCTTTCCAATTACTATTTTTTTATATCCATGTCCCAGAAGAAGCAATTTATGAAGTACCCAGGTTTTCAGTCATCCGATACTCATCTTGATCTCTTACAATCCACTTTCAGCCCTGTATCTTCATTTAAGCCTCCTTTCATAAGATAGCTACTGCCCTTCTGAAGTTCACTGCTCCATGTTTTTCTATAGATTTGTAAACTCTCCATCTCCCTACGTACACCTACTCATGACCTCCCTAATTGTCACTACATTATCTTCATCATATCTTTAATTCTTTATATTTGAAAACCCAATCTTCATAATTCATTTCTAAAATATCTCTGAATGATGTCTGTTCACAGCATAAAAGTTTTTTTGTCTTTCCAGTTCTATCAGCAACTTTCCCAATTTTCTACACTGCACAGAATATATTTACCATTTATTACCCTTTCATGTTCTCTTCTATTCTTTTTCCAATGGACTTTATCTTTCCCCATGTCTTTAATTACCACCCGATCAATTCCAATCCATTGGTCTCTCTACCCCTGACATGCTCTGCTTTATTCAATTCACTGCCTATACTTTACCTGTGACATCTTCCTGTATGTTCCATTGCCATCCAAAACTTGATGTGACAAGTTCAGAATCTTGAAATTTCCTGCGAAGCACCCTTCCAGTCTTCCTAACTCCATTACTCTCTCAATTTTACCAGGGTGGATCTTGGACATTACGTTTAATACCCTTTAATCTCTCCCACTAAGCCTTATTAACTGTTTTGTCCCATATAATCTAAAGATATTTTCTATATTTCTAGATGAATACTCCTACAAATGTACTGATTTTTATGATTTGACATGGTACATTCATAAGATGCATAGTATCTGTATGCATTTTCTCACCGGTTATACCATTTTCTACCAATACACTCACATATTTCATTATTGAAGTTAGAGCTTCTCTTTCATAGTTTTATCTCATCATTTTAATAGTTTTCTAATGGAAAGAATCAAAACAAAAGGTGTATCTTTACTTCTTCAGTTCTGCATTCATTTATACACATTCTTATACCTATTAATGTTTTTTAATATTATAGTCTTTAGCATTTCATGACCCTTCATATATGTGTGATCCACAATATATCATTTTTTTCTCTCGGTGACAGCTTATTTAACCAAAAATAATCCATGGTATTTATTTGTATTTAATAAGCACAGTGTCTAAAAATAGGTATTCTCTTGTAGAATTTCAAATGTTTCTAAGAACTTTCAGTAAAGTTTCCAACTCTTATAAATGACAGTAGCTATTGAAATAGACCTATTTGAGATTTTATGAAGGGATGCTTTATTTGCATATTAAACCAATCCTTTTCCAGGTTTCCTTTTTTTAAGTCTATAATTCTACCCTATGATTTTTACAAATTATCTTGAGACTCATTCCTATTCTTTTACCACTTTATTACTAGAAATGTTGCATATAATTATAGTTAAAAAAACTAATCAAATATGTTTAAATAATAGCTTGCAAACAAAATTTCCAAGCAATGTCATCTTATTTTTTGAAATTTAGGTCATGTGTTGAACTCCACTAGAAGAAAAGAATGAATATTATTTTTCTAGACTGTCTTTAAATATCTAAATGATATTCATACTAGTGTACCATGAATAGGTTAAATGTTTAAGCTTTGTAAAAAGAAGCAGCATTTATAATATTGCTGATAGAGAAAATGGGAAATTTATGTAAAAATCATTGCTAGGTCTTTGTGTATTAATAAGGTGTAATTCTGACTACCAGAAGCAAATTCACATACTTTGATATTAAAGAGATGGTTTTAGAACACTTAATATGTGATAGAAATATATCAGTATATTTCATGTTAATATTTATGTTTATGTGGAGGTACAGATCTGTGTGTTACATAATTATTTGTAGATAATTGGCAGTTGTTTAGTATGAGTGTACCCCTGTAGAAGGGATATAAAGCCATTTTCTATATGGCAATCAGAAAAAAAAAAAGATTTAGTAAATTTTTACTTCTTCAATATGTTCTAGACTTAAATAAACTGGTAATTTGCAAATACCAAATACCCTTTTAGGCCTGAATTTGTTATGTTCTAGTTGAAATTAAATTTTCATGATCTGATATAAAATGTTATCAAAATTAACACCTTCATATATTATAACTGAGAAAATAGTGTGTGATATTCTGTTTAACTAAATGAGTTCTCTTCCTTTAAAAAAAAAAACTGCACCAAAAGACTGGGATATTTATTAATATATCTCTACTTCCAAACTTGTCCATTATGAAAAGTTGAGCTTTTTAAAATAAATTTTTAAAAAAAGTTGGAGAAAAAAACTGAGTCAAATTCCAGAAATTTTACTAAGTAGCTCAGTATCTGGTTTATAGTAACATCTACTCAACAGTCATTATATAAATTAAAGGTGTGAGACCCTCTGCCTACTTCTGGTAAGTCATGAATGAGTAATACGTACTCTCTCTCCTTTAATAAAAGCTTTGAAATAAGTTCTGGGTAAGCATTATAACAGCTATATAGTAAGTTGTCAGAAAAGGAATTAAGTCACTGCCAAGTGTTTCCTTGCTTATATATTGTAAATATAATATTTGATAAAGTATTTTCATTTTATTATACACACTACCAAGCCAACATAGCTGTATGAATATTTTTTATTGGTATAGGACCAATTTTCTCCAAAAGACTTTGCTTTATAATTCCACAAACTCAGGGATTATCTGTTTTATTCTCTTTCTTTCAAACAAAATTGAACATATTTTAAAATCTGATTTGCAGTACGAACTTTAAATATAGTAAAAGCTAGAGAGAGCTTGGCCATCATTTTGTGTCTTATTTACATCCTAGCAAACTTACCCTTCTTTATTCCTTTATATGCTATTGGAAAAATTTGAAATGGTTTACATTTTTTCAGGCTTTAGAAAATGAAATTAAAAATTAGGGACCTTGAATTAAGGGATATTAAGCAGGAGTTGAAATAAAAGACCATGGTCCATGAAAATATCATTTGCTTAGAAAAATTTATGAAAAAAATTACTCATATTCACTGTAATTTATTTGTGATTGTGTATAACTATAAAGATTGATTCTGCAATCACTATGTAACTATTAAGAATAGCATGAATTTGGCGATTCCATATTCTACTCTTGCTTCTTCTTTTAACTCATCCCAAATATTACATCATAAAGGATATTGTTTCTGATCTTAAACTAGTTCAACCCCCTCAGCTGCTTATAAGCTGCCATAACACTTCCTCCTGTGCCAGTTGTGACTCATTATCCTTGAAATTTTTTTCCCTAACACATGAAATTCATATCTTATAGTCACCTGTCATCTGTAGTCAGAGATTAACACAAGATTTGTAGGGATAACCATGAATATTTAAAACAATGCTATAATCTATCACACATGGCAATGTCCATTAAAATAAAACTTTTAAGAATTTTGACTTAGAAAATAAACCAATAAATTCACTCAAAAAATTATGATAAATACATATACAAATATGTTTGTTTTATCATTGATTAGAGAAAAGCTTCTAACTACCTATCCCTATTTAAAATAATAAAGTTAACAATCTCTGATAAAAATTATCTGTTATTGACTGTGCAAACCAATATCCATAGCACATTTCCTTTTATAAAAATAAATTGATAACTAATAAATTGATTTTCATTTTTCATAGAAATATAGCTAAGAAACTTTGTTTACAGAAGGTATATTTTTGGAAAAGAAAGGAGGAAAGACTGACTTTTAAGGTCATTTACATCATTCTGCTATATTTGCATTTTCTTACACTATCTATGCATGTTGCATATCTTTTACTTAAATGTTAACATGGGTTGTATGAATAGTGCAAATATGAGCCATATTTTAATCTTTCCTCTTCCTTTTAGAAAATCTAAAAACTCTCACACAAATAATCAGACGATTAAATAATTATATAAAATAGACATTCAACCTATCACATTTTATTAGTTTATACTATAACTATTTTAATTTAAAACAGTTGATACAGTGTTCAAAGTGGTTGAAATAAAAAATAAAATACATTCTCAAAGACTAAAAGAAATTTAGAAACATTAGAAGACAGTACTATATTAGACAATGAAGAAAGAATGTCAATGTGTTTTACTTCGCAAATAACAAACTTATTTTTCTTACTTACAAACATATTAATATGTATTTTTATTAAAAAGACAATATAATGAATAAAATAGAAGCTCCTTTTTGTAACCCTCTAAATTACAATTCTGTAGAAAATCCTAGTCTTTCCTATTAGCTTAACATTATTGGATCATCAAAATGGTAGACAGACTAGTTTATTAAAATCATGCCTTTTGAAATCTTTCAAAATCAACCATTGTTCATAGTTGAGGCTAGAAACAACAATTAAACTGGAAGGTTTTTTAATCAGTTAATAATTTTCAATGTTTGCATATATAAGTATGTATGAATATTTCTATTTTTTGAAGTGCTATGATATATGTTTTTTACCTAGAATTATATATTTATTTAATAATAATGAGAAAAAAGCTTTAAACTTCTATTTGTATATACTGGGGTGCCAAAAAATGTATACACATTTTAAGAGATGTTATCTATGTATTACATAAATACTCATGGTAACCACTTTGAGCACCTCTTGTAATTGCAGCGGTCAAATGTGACTTGTATTCATCTTTTATTATCAGTACATATTGAGTATTGCAAAATTTTAATGCAGTTTTTTTCTCTCTTAAAATGTATATATATTTTTTGGCACTCTCTGTAATTGACTCCTCAGTTATCTTTTATTTACTCTGTTTATTGCTTGATCAGAAAATAGTATTTGAAAATCATTTTTTCCACTGCAGATGACATATTCTTGGAGAACCTGAAAACATGATTCTCTTTTTGAAATTATTAAAACTAATATTTTCTTGCTATAAATCTCAAGTAAACAATATTTTCAATCCTTTAATAGTATTCAGAAAGCATCACAATTGACCAATGGTTCATCTTGAATTATGAGCAACTTGAATCTCTAGAAAGGAAGGTTATACAAATAAGCCACAACGGCATACTTAAATAAATGTTATTTTTATTTGGTTATTTTAAATAAAAGTTTTTCTAATGCATTTTTAAGTAACGCATCATTATTTGGTATCAGTCACATAGTTTTCTAGGTGTTTTTGAGTGAAAGGATGTGATAAAAGATTAAATGTGTTTGAGATCTTTATACAAATCATTTGTGAAATCCAAATGTACATAAAATCACTAAGGAAGACCATGGAGAAACAATAGGTGTGAGAATAATATTACGACTTGAGAAAGTCCCACATTTAATAACTTTACAAAATGTTTCCAAATAAAATACATATCTTATCTATACCCTACTTCTTCACTAAATTATCTTCTAATTTAACTCTTAACCTTTTCACCAGTGGGTGAATATGGCCAACTAATGTCCATCAAAGTACCATCAAACAGTACTGTTAGTGATGAAAGGTCAGGTCATAACAAAAAGCATGATGAAAATAAATAAACTCAAAATTATAACAAAATTAAAACCATATATACTTATTTTAGAAATGCTGTAACTAGGGACGTATCTCCTAGGAACATAGTATGTCTGATTAAGTATTTACTCTGACTTAGTTTCTGATACCTTATAATTTTTCTAAAGATTTCCAGGCATTAATTTTAATGTTTTGTTGTGGTTGCTTGATATTCACAGACATGAAATAATTGTTTTTTAAAAGTAATAACAATAATAATATGAATTCACCTAGACCTACTTTAATAATATTTCTAATTTATGATCTTATTTTAGCAGATAAATGCTAAATTGTAAAAAACAAAATAATAAACAAATTAATTAAATAAATAATAAATAAAGTAAATAATATATAAATAATCCCTTGGATGATTGTCACTTTTTACTGGTAATTGCAATATGCAAAATTCCAGAGCAAACTATGTCAATTCAATATAAAAAATATGTATAACCATAGCTAGAAATGCAATTTGTGAGGAGTCTATGGCTCAGTTAGGGAGAGGCTGAGATTATACCATGTCAACAACACATCATTATGTGTATAAATTTCTCTTTGTTGTAAAGACAGTGACTTAGGTCTTAAATATACAAATGTAATGAGTTTCAAATTAAAATAGCTAAGAATATAGGAACCAAAGAAAAAACATTTAAATCAAAGCTTTGAATTATTTTAAATCAATTTTAAAATAATGTTTTATTTTAATACTAGTGGTACTAAAGGAAAATATACGCAATTTAAGAGATGTTATCTCTGTATTACTTTTTGAAGTTGAATTGATTAATTGTAGCAATGTGTAGTATGAACGCTAGCGTCAGCAGGTGGCAAGCAGGACAGTAAAGAGAAATGGCAGAAGTATGATTGTCATTGGAGGAGCACAAGACCATTTTAAAGTAGTATGTGAAATTTGAGAATGTTGTTGGAGTTTCCCTCATGTTCTCCTGATTTAACATCCCTTGACTTCTTCCCATGGGGGACCTTAAAGATATGGTGTACCATAGAAAAACAGCTACACTGGTGGTATTTTGGGAAGAAATTGAAACAGCGTGCACAGCAATACAAGTGAACACTTTGATCAACATTGCTCATGCAGTAGTTCACCATAACCATAAGTGTTTGGACACTGATTATAACCACTTTGAGCACCTCTTGTAATTGTAGAGGTGAAATGTGACTTGTATTTATCTTTTATTATTCGTGTATATTGAGTATTACAATTTTAATAGTTTTTTCCTTTCTTAAAATGTATATACCTTTCTTTGGCACCCTCTGTATTTATTTACCAATTGAAGGGATTGGAGAAAAAAAGAGAAATTCTGAAGATAGCTTATCATCTCTTTCTAAAAAGTGTTTACCTTATTCTTAAAAGACAAAAAATAAACCACTTAAAATAAAATCAAACAAAAAATATCTGGGCTAACACAGGGGTAAATTGATGATATACAAGGGCTGTCCAGGAAAAATCGAGCCATAAATGCTTCTATTTTTTATATTACATGGTTAGATACTTTCCAGACATCCCTTGTATTTTGACTTTGATTTTTTTCTATATAATACAGATTTAGGTGTTTCTGAGTTCAAATCTATAGTGTTCTTAAGATACATTACTCTTAATGAAAACCATCACTGGCAAATCTACTTTTTATTTTTCAAAGAACTGAAGTTATGTACATTTTATATTAGAAGAGAATGAACTTTTCTATACTTTCCAAATTTAAAGATGTTCACTAATTATACAATTTAGGCAAGTCTCTATATATTAAAGATCAAGGAGTACAGATGTCAAATGAGTCCCAGTATATTCTACATTACTAAATATTACACATGCAGTTTTCACCCCTATTCAATAACATTTTTCTTCCCCTCCTAGTTGCTTCCCACACCCCATTCAAACACAAAATGACTGCTCTCTGACAGAACATTATATATACACTGGTTGTATTTGACTCTTTTTTACTTGGGAAACCTTTATAAAATCTGTGGTGCCTGTCAGCGTGGTTGAGTATAGTATAAACTACTATTAGAAAAGCAGTCTAGGTTAGCTTCCACACACATATGTGGCCCTCCACCCCAAAGACAAAATATAACACTTATCTGTCTTTCCTTTAATAATGAACAATGTTCCTGTTGACATTTTTCTGTGGTAGATAAATAGAAAATTACTTAAATATTGTTCTCTAGTTCATTCTCATCTCTTATTGTGGTCCTTAAATTAAACTATCAAAAATAAAAAAGAAATTCATTCAGAAATATGTACCATTATTAAGTAAAGTCAAGAGTATATTTGGACTCTATCAGCAGAAAAGAGAGAGATGTACTTGGCTCCTTTTCTTATTCAAATTTATCTTTTGTATATTTATTGAAGATAAATAGCTTTACTTACATTGTTTTTAGTAAAAGAGAGCTCATCTGGTTAAACTGTAAATCAACATCTTGACTTTGTAATCTAGACCTCAGCCTTCACACGATATGGCTTCAACAATTACTTAACTACCTTGTAATATATACTCTACATATCATTTATCACTTTTTCTTGGATTTGCAAAGTATTGTTATAATTAATTGTGCTAATTTTTTGTTACTTAACAACCATATTCCTTGATGATATCTTATGCACAAAAATTTCCCATAGGAGAACTAACTACTTGCCTAAAGTCAATTTATTGTAACTTACAGAAATTACAATGGAAAAAGCATAGACATTTATTTTTCCCATCATATGAAAAAGAAATGAATAAATGGTCAATAGTAGTAAGAGCAACAATCAAAATAGGGTAATGCTCACTTAGTTTGGCAATTTTTCTTTACATATAAATACATACATACATATATATATATAATACACACACACACACACACACACACACACACACACACTATTAAAAACAAGACAACAGGACCAACATTGATTCCCTTATGCTAAGCTCCACATCATTAACCTGAGACTTAATTTGATTACAGTTTCAGGTCTCCCAGAAATGGAATCTTAAACCAGTCTATTGAGATGAGAATCATTTGATCAACATTAGTTAATCTGACTAATATACCCCTGTTATTCCTGAAAGAAAGTAGCTTTGCAATAGCTATCTTGCTTTTTTGCTTAGTGTTATAACTTTCTTGTTCCTGCTCCTTACTACTGATAAAAATCTTCTATTTTTCTAGAGACCCTTAGAGCTTCTTTCTATCTACTACATAGGATTATGCCCAATTTGAATCAATTTTTGCTCAAATAAACTCTTAGAAAATCTAATATGCCTCAGTTTATCTTTTATCAGTTTTGGCATCAGAAGAGAGAACAAAAGGAGACCCCCAATGGTCTCCAGGAGCAACAGCCAAGCAGGCGGTGGTACCCATTGAGTCCTGTGAGCTTGCTGCTTTCTCATTGCCTCTGGAGTTCATGGGTGGAGCCTTCCCAGATCCTAGCTCTCTGCATCCTTTGGATTGTAAGCTTCCGAATTTGATTTGAGCATTTCTTTTCCAGAATGGGCTCAGAAACTGGCTAGAATAGAACTATGTCTAACTTGGAAATCAGACTGGGTTCGATGTTAAACTGGGTCCAACATAAGCTGGTCTAGGTCCAGTGTGAAGTTTCTGGTGGATAAAATTTTATTTTAAGTCTGAACAAGCAGATTAAATTTACCAAAAATAATCTTGAAAGATAATCTTGAAAGACAGTGATCATAGTGGAGAACTTATAACTTAGATAAGCTTGTCCATTTATGAAATATCCTGGAGAAGTCACAACCAAACACTCACCATAAAGGGTAGAGGGAAATTTATTTTTTCTCCTCTACAGTTTCTGTTGATTAAAATGAGTTCTATTGAGACTCCCCATTCATTCTAAGCCTGTAGACTGAATCCTGGAGAACTGGCAGAAAGAATATAGAAAATGGTGTACTTTCTTCCCAAAATCAGTTCTCCCCCATCTCCCAATGTGAAGGTTAAAATTTCACATTGATCCTTTTTTGTTTTCCAAATTTGGATTGACAGGTAAAAAGCATTTGTAACAAATAAATCTATGAATTGTGATGCATGAATTTGCTTTTGGCCATCTTTTGGTTGTCAATCCTTTCTCTCTCAGGGACAGCCATTGCCTTCTTATTTGTCTTATTTTGTGTTGTGAAGACTTAACATGCATCTGTTAGGCTGGGTACCCTAAATATGTTCCAATGGAAATGTGGATTGTACCCCATTTGCAGCTAGGAATAGCTGGACAGAAATATGGATTGCACTCAATGTGCAGGTAGGGTCCTACTTACTGTTGCTAACCCTCGGAGGAATTGCCTTCTTGTTGTTGTTGTTGTTATCAGCTTTGGGAGTGACTTTGAATTTGGGGAGGATGTACCTTTTGTACCCTCTTTGGCGATGCCTCTTGCTTTCAAGGGATTATTTAACACTGCTAGGATTTACAGTTTTTCCTGACTAAAATATGAAAAGATATTTAAATAAAATTTTTTTAAGTAATTCTATGATCAGAAGTTGGCCAAAGTGGAAGCTGAAATTCAGAGACTGACAGAAACATTTTTAGGTCTTCTCTGCTCCAGCAGAGATGAAATGAAACTGTGT
This sequence comes from Lyroderma lyra, assembly GCA_004026885.1. Classification (NCBI taxonomy): domain Eukaryota; kingdom Metazoa; phylum Chordata; class Mammalia; order Chiroptera; family Megadermatidae; genus Lyroderma; species Lyroderma lyra. The sequence continues at coordinate 8,693 of PVJL010014243.1, read as the reverse complement.
ACCCAGGGAGAAAGAAAAACATTTCGAAGTCTTTGTGGGAAAACTAACTAAACATTCCAAAGAAACACTGCTCTAAATCTAAAACACAAAAATATTTTGTTTTCCATCTTAGTTGAAGATCTTTTCCCTAACCAAAACAAAGAAACAAACAAACAAAAAACAAAACCAAATTGAAGATAATGAACGTAGATGGTTGATTCAGCCCTTTGATATTATTTAGGCTACAACCTGATTCTTTGAGGAATTAAAAGCAACTGTCCTTATCTTTACAAATCTTTGCCAAATTCAAAATGCAGCTCTAGAAACAATTCAAAGTCCACCTATGTTTATGATCCCCAAAACATGCCCTATTCTTCCTAAAATGCTTGAAGATGTTAAAAAATAGTAGGACTTTGGAAACAGAACTGTCGTATCTTAAGAAAAATGAAAGAAATATTTAAATAGTAATTACCCTAGACCTTGCATAATAGGCAGATATACACCAAAACTCCTAGGACAAAACTTGTATTTTTTTCTCTATCTCACGTAGATGTAAATCTTACCATGTCTTTGAAATGTAAACACCCCAGGAGATAACTAGAATACTGCTCACGATTGACTGAGACTGGAGAAAACAAGGGAAGGTGGATGGATTTTTAAAATACAAACTGCTTTGCACAACCCCCATTAGATTACTTGTCAAGGACCAATACAATTTTAAAAGTCTCTTTCTAAAATGTTAGTAAAAACTGTTAGCCATCTCAACTTATTTTATCTGCCAGAATCACAATTTTGATTCAACTGTTCTTCCAACTGGTGAATTTTCCAATATTGTACCTCTCCCATGGCTCGAATTATAAAATGAAAGCCAAAAGTATCCTGTTTGTATCTTTCTTATGTTTACATATGTATATCTAGACAAAAAGCATTTATATAAATCAAGTATACTCTCAGAAATATATAAACAAGCACAAATATTTTCCAGTTAACACAATTTGGATAATCTTTGGAAAATAAAAGCTAGTTTAAATTTGTGGTTTAATTAAGATAGACTTGTCTTTCCAGTTAGCATTATAATACATTTTTTTAAATTCATTTTTATTGTTAGACTTATTGGGGTGACGTCTGTTAGCAAGGATTACATAGGTTTCAGGCATACCATTTTTTTCTACCTAGGTGAATAATAGTCAAATAAGCTCATGTTCTCTCTGTTACAGTATTTGACAGCAAGGAAGTATCCAGCCATGTAATATGAAAAAAGATGCATTTATGACTGGATTTTTCCTGGACAACCCTCATATAATTATATATCTAACATGGGGTGATGCTGAAAAACAATTCATTTTGTAATTGTAACAAAAAGAATAAAATAGGAATAAATGATGTGAAGGATCTATATACTGAAAACTTTAAGACATTACTAAAATAAATTAAGGAAGACCCAAAGATATGGAAGGATATTTCATGTTCATGGATTGGAAGAATCAACATAGTTAAAATGGCCATAGTACCCAAAGCAATATACAGATTTAATACAATCCTCATCAAAATCCAAATGGCATTTTTTAAAGAAATAGAACAAAAATAATCAGATTTGTATGGAATCACAAAAGTCCCCTAATAGCTAAAGCAATTCTGAGAAAAAAAACAAGCAAGGCTGGAAGTGTCCTACTCCTTGACTTCAAATTATACTACAAAGACATAGCATAATATTGGCAGAAGAACAGACACATAGACCAATGGAGCAGAATTAAGAACCCAGATATATGAGGGCTATCTGAAAAGCATCCAGCCATGTAATATAAAAAATAGAGGCATTTATGGCTGGATTTTTTTCCTGACCGCCCTGTATATGGACACATACATATGGGCAAATAATTTTTGACAAAAGAGCAAAAAGCATACAATGGAGAAAAGTCTCTTCATTTAATGATGGGAAAATTGGGAAGCTAAAAGCAAAAGAAAGAAATTAGACTGATGTCTTTCACGTACATCAAAATGAACTCAGAATGGATCAAAGACCTAAATAGAAGACCTGAAACAAAAAACTGTATAGAAGAAAACATAGATACTAAATTTATGGACCTTGGCTTTAGAAAGGATTTTTATGAAATTGGCCTCAAAGGCAAGGGAAGTAAAAGCAAAAATTAATGAATGGGACTATATCAAACTAAAAAGCTTCTACACAGCAAAAGAAACTGTCATCAAATAAAGAGGCAACCAACCAAATGGAAGAAGATATTTGCAAACACCACCTTCAATGAGGGGATAATATTTGAAATATATAAAGAACTCATACAACACAACTTAACAACAACAACAACAAAAACCAAACAATCCAATTAAAAATGGACAGAGTGCTGAAACAGACAGAAACAGTCAACAGATACATGAAAAAATGATCAAATTTACTAGCTATTAGAAAATTGCAAGTTAAAACCGCAATAAGCTACCATCACACACCTGTTAGAATGGTTATTATCAATAAGACAACAAAGGTTGGAGACACTGTGGAGAAAAAAATAACCCTGATACACTGCTGGTGGGAATGTAAATTGATTATAGCCATTATGGAAAAATGTATGGAGGTTCCTCAAAAAGTTAATAGAATTACCATATAATCCAGCAATCTCCCTTCTGGGTATCTACCCAAATTATCTGAAAAGATTTATCTGAAAACATGTATGTACCTTGATGTTTATTGAAACATTATTTACAGTGGCCAAGACATGAAAACAACAAAAGTGTTCGATAGATGATTGGATAAAAAAGATGTATGTACGTACAATGGAATATTCCTCAGCCATAAGTAAAGCTAAATTACTGCCATTTGTGACAACATGATGGATTTTGAGATTATTATGTGAGGAGAAGTAAGCCAGATAGAAGTCAAGAACCATATGATTTCACTCATATGTGGGATATAAAACTGAAAGCAAAAAACAAATTAGACAACCACACAAGCAAATATTCATAGACATCAGCAATGGTTTAATAGTTACAGAAAGTAATGGGGTAGGGTGGGAGGTAAAAGAGGTTAAAGGGGGTCAAATATATGGTGATGAAAGGAGATTTGATTGGATCGTGTATACACAATGGAACATATGGATGATTTATTATAGAATTGTACACTTGATACCTATATAATTTTATTAACCAATGTCACTGCAATAAATTTAATAAAAAAATTAGGATACTCATTTCTAACTCTTAGTCCTATCCTCTCTTTTACCATGTTGTTCTAGGTAGACAAATAGATCAGTATTTCCTACAATTGAGAGAGAGAAAAAGATGGGTTATATTTTTCTGTACTTTTTTCTGAAACCAACACTGCTCTCAGTGATACCTTCCTTCTATAAATATTAATGGTGAATAGGGTTCTTATCACTGTGTTTTCAGTATGCATATCTGTATTTTTCTTTTTCAATTGAGTGTACTTTATAGTTCAAATGTTGAACTCTGTATAAACAGATTGTTTATTATAGTGTCCACACAAATTATTCATGCTATATTATAAGATCATCCAGGCAGAAGAATGAATTTAATATCACACTTATATTTTTCTCTCTGTGTAAAAATAAGATTTATTTATTTTTGTGATTTAGGAAACAACTTTAAAATATATTTAGAAATTGTAAATCTATTTCTTAGAAATAACAGCTTTAATTTCCAAGGTATTATTGTCTTTGTTTTCTTAACTTTTATTTCTCTTTCCTCATTCTTTACACTTTGGATTTGAACAAATGACATTGCAGTTCTTTGGTTAAGATACCAAACATTTTACAGAACATATAGTTGCAGATAGTAAGAATTTAGAAACTGAAGTATTAAGAAATAAAGTACCTTTCCAATATAAAATACCGTTTTTTGGAAAAGAACACAAGAGCATAGTTTTATTACCATTTTTAATTTTTAAACTCACAGAATACCAAAAGAAAAATAAAATATATGGTATTTTATAATGGTAGTTTAGATAAAAACAGATGAATGAAATGTTTTTTACATGGCTACATTTATCATTATAAATGTCCTTAAACAAATGCAACTCATTCAAAAATATTTCATTATTTGTTGTTTTACACCCTCTATAATGTCAATTTGATACATGTAGTAAATTTTTCTCCAAGTTGAATAATACCCCAATGTATGTGTAGCAGATGCTTTTTCATACCAAATGATTCTTAGTCTGTCCTCATCAAATATATTCAAGTCATTTTGGAATTGCATGCATGCAAATGAGAATTACATGCATGTAAATTTGCATTTGAAATGATTGCATTTTCTTTGCATTTTCATTCTTTATTCTCATAGCAATATTTTTCATATCTTAAAATAATATATTGGTTCTAAGCTCAGAATGTTTATGACATTAAAGCCAAAACAGATGTTTCCAAACAAGTAATAGGACCAGAAGAGAACATTTGTTGTTATAATGACCTACTTGGCATTTAAACTTAAGAACATTTTAGAATAAAGGATATACAGCTCCACAGGTCAAAAATTTTTATTTGGAAATTTTTTCCAGAGCAAAATGATGACAACTGTCATGTCTAAACAACAGGCATTTTGATCAATTCAAAGAATTTTTAACAAAATGACATTTCCTTATAATATTATGAAAGGCAGAAAAGTCAAGGACTCATGAAAATTACCAGGAAATATATGCCTAATGTTAGAAATTAGTTAATGGGGTTCCCTGGTGGTGCAGGGGCTAGGCTTCAGTGCTCTCAACCCTGTGGCCTGGGTTCGATTACCAGCAAGGAGACAGACAAACAACAAAATTAGTTAAAATTATGTTCTTATTTTTAATTAGGAAAATTTTCAGTACAGTTTTTTAGATTAAAGGAGTATCTCACATAAAATTACTCATGCCCTTAAACATTTTTTACCTTGTGAATTTTAAAAATAAATGATGTTGATTATCACAAGAAGATGATTCAAAGTTATAAAATTCTTCAAATATTTTGTCATTATTTATGCTATACACTTTGAAATTCAAGATGACAATGAAAAAAATTCATAGATATGGATAAGATTTATAGACCAAGTATTAATATAGTGCTAGAAACTGTAGAAAGAATTGGAGGCAGAAATAGAGAAATAACCTACAAGGCTTAAGAATGAAAATCAACCAAAACCTGAACCCAAAGGCGAAGCTGTTAATTTAATACAAGGGTCAAACTAAGGATGTAAGATAAAAGTAAAGCATGGGTTCCCTGGTGGTCTAGTGGCTAGGTTTTGGTACTCCTACCTCCATGGCTTGGGTTTGCTTCCCAATCAGGGAACCAATAAAAAAAAAAAAAATGTAATGCATGAAGGACTACAAATACATGTCCTCAGGTTGCTAGCTTGACCCTTGAATCTAATTCAAAGTTTCATATATTTTGGGTAGGGATTTCTAATTGTTCCTATTATTCAATGAAAAGATTATACTTTCTCCACTGAACTGCATTTGCACCTTTCTGAAAAATCTTCTGTGTAAGTGTGGGACTATTTCTGGACTCTATTCTATTCTATTGATGTGTGTATTTATCTTAATAAAATCATACTGATTTTATTATAATAGCTTTTTAAAAAAGTCTTGAAATAAGGAAGTGTTAAACCATCTTGCATTTTAAAAATATTTTCATCTGTTTCAGAGTTTCATTTCCACATTTTATTACCACAAGCAACTTAAAACAACCTCATAAGAAAGCTTGAATGTAAAACTTCCCCCTAGTTTAGTCTTGCAAGGACTATAGTCCTAGCTGATACCATGATTACAGTCTGTGAGAGACCTTGAAAAGTACTGACTACAAAAACTGTGAGATAAGGACTTTGGGTTTCCAGTTCAGGAAGAAAGAAGCTTGGAAAATATTACTTCATCTTAACAACAAATAAAAATCAACAACTCTTCTTGGATCTCTAAAGGAAGGGAAGATACAGGGCAAACTCCCAGATTGGAGTCAGGCAGGCTAATATAGAGTCGAAGCCTATCAACACAGAGGCTCTTGGGAAAAAATTACTATAGGAACCAGAGCTAGGACAGGAATACCTGAACAGTAACTGATGAACTGCAGAGGCTGAGTGTGGACAAGTCTGAGAACAATAACTTCCGATGGATTTAATATTAGGGAGGCTCTCACAATAGACTGAGATTTAGCCCCAGGAGCTAGACCCGGTTCCCACAGTGAATACTGGAGAAAAATCTCCTCTGACTTCTGGTAGGGGGAAGGAAGAGGAACCATTTTGAAGTACACCAGAGCACTCTTTTCTTATTCACAACAAGGCCCACTCTTAAAGGAAACTAGTTAACCAAAGCCTAACCTGCTGAGGTATTATCAGAGCTTTACTGACTGAGGATGAAAAATGCCTAATTCCATCCTACTCTAACCATCCTGTCCCATGTAACGGAGAAGAAAAAAAAAAAAAAAAAAAAGAAATGCTTGTGACGTTCAAGGTCCAGAGGCATAGACTCACAAAAAGACTGAGTCCTAATCATAGATTATAGATTATTTCCTGACTGGTTCTTTTTTATGGTTTCTATGTCCTCCTTTATGTTTTCTCTCTGTTTGTTGAAGTTCTCACTAAGTTCCTTAAGCATTCATATAACTAGTGTTTTAAACTCAGCGTCTGGTAGATTGGTTGCCTCCGTTTCATTTAGTTCTTATTCTGAGTTTCTTTGTTGTTGTTCTTTTATTTGGGTCCTGTTTCTTTGTTTCCTCATTCTGTCTGCCTCTGTGTTTGCTTCAATTTGTTGTATCTATGTCTCTCAGTGTTTTGTCAGGTATGCTTATGTAATTGGTGTCCTGTGTAGGACAGTGATGGGGTTTCTCTGATCACCTGTGCATTTGTTGCAGGAGTGTCTTTTGTATGTGTTGTGTGTATTCTCCTGTTGTAGTTAAGTCTTGATTCCTTATGGTGTGTCATTGGCTGAGGTTGACTCTCAGGCTGAGGCTTTGAGAATTGGCTATGCCCACTGAGTATAAGCTGCTGTAGAGAGGCTGACCTCTCAGAGGGAGATTCACCTGACTGGGCTCTTGTGCCTGTTTTTACCATCCTTTGGGTATGCCACTTATGGGGCTAATTGGGTAATGCTCTTGTATGGTCTGAGGCCAGCCTCTGGGTGTGTTGTTTTTTGTACCTCTTGGGAGAAACTCCTGTGCAGCCAATTTCAACCTTGCCTATGACTGACCTGGGGCTACCTGGTGGAAGCTATGAAGTTAAATGCAATTGGTAGCTGCCTATATTATACCGGTAGCCATGTAGGGGTTGCCTCTCTCTAAACTAAGGTTGGCTGCCACTAGTATCAGGCCTAGGACTGCTTAGCCTTGTCCCAATTTTTGAATTCCTTCTTTTTCTCTTATCCCTTCATAGTCAATCCACTGTCTTTAAAGAAATCTCACTGTCTTTACCTCAAGTGTCTAATCACCACTCACCAGCTCTGTTGCTTCTGCATCAGTCTAAGCCTCTTACTATCTCATATGTGAGATATTTCATGTTTACCCTGTAAACTAGTCTATTCTTACTCAAGAATCTAGCCCCTATTAAAATAAGTAAAATTATGCCACTCTCTGTTCAAAACCCCTCAGTAACTCTTCATTTATCTCATGATAGAAGTCAAATACCTAAAAATGGCCAACAAGGCCCTACAGAGTCTGATATCCAATCCAACTTTCTTTTCTCTTTGTGTCCCCTCTATCTGTTTTTCCAAGACACAGTACCTCCATCCTCTTCTTCAAACATGCCAGACATGCTCCCTCTGCCTGGAATACTCTTTTCCCTGATACAGAATTGCTTATTCCCTCACATCTTTTGAGGTTTAGATGAAATTCTATTCTCTCATTAAAGCCCACTTGTATTATACTAGCAAAATTGTAAAACTCTTGAACAGTTCCACACCCCTTCAGATTGCTTTGTTTCTATAACATTTAGTACTTCAAGCACACTATGTATTTTACTCATTTATGATATTGTTTATTGCCCATTGTAATAGAATGTATGATCCACATATAAAGATGTTTTCTTGCCTATTTTGTTCACCAATGCTGCAATTCAGGTGGGAGAGGGAAATTTGGAAGTTATGAATAAAAAGCTATTTTCTAGAACTATGAGACAGGGTGGACTCATTAAATTAATGTGTAGATAGAGAATAAAATTTTAAGGATTGAGTCTTGAGAAAATGCTCTGGTGATTGGAAAGTTTGGAATAAAGAAGAAAAAATAAAGCAAAAACAAACAGAAAAACAAACAAAAAAACAAGAGAACATGGAATCTAAAAAGCTTTAGCCAAAAAAAGAAAGTATGAAAGAGAAGACAAGATGGCGACTGGAGAGGAGGTTCCTAAAGCCTCTCCCAGAAAACACAATTGAACGGCCGTCCAGGAGCCAAGAAAGAGGACCCTGAGTGACAAACCGGCTGCTGAGAAATCCACAAATCGCAAGTAAACACCTGAAGGCTGGGGAGAAAGGGGCGAGTCGGGGAGACGGAAGGGAGCAGAGACAGACCACGCGGGACGCGATCCCTGCTGATTATTTGGAGCTGCGCAGTTTGGGGGAGGGGAGAGAGACTGGGGAGCTGGGGACAGAAGGAGTTTGGGAGCCAGCCTCTGGAACTTTTGAGTGGTAGAAGGGCTGAGCGAGGACTCTGAACTGCAAAGATAACACCCCAGCTCTAAGCCCCCTGGAGACCTACACAGGGCTGCAGTTCCTGTTCCCAGCCTGCTGCAAAGGCGAC
>PVJL010014242.1:0-28831 GCA_004026885.1 Lyroderma lyra | reverse complement strand
CAGGTCGCACATCTCTTTCCCCTGCTACGTTCAGTGACTTCCACGGGACAGGCAGCATTTGGCCCCATGGGAGGTTGGCACCACGGAAGCTGGCCGGCGTACAAATGCGGTCCGCCTCCCCTGGGCTGCTCGTCACGTCCCTGGTGGTAGGCCGGTGAGCACTAAAGCGGGGGGTCAAAGCCTTCCTCAAGCCACGGGAAGAAAGTCACCTGGTGTAGGTCAGTTTCCTGGGGTTTGCGGGCAGGTGGGGTTCCTGGGGTGAGTCCTCAGAAATGGTACCTGTGGGGGGTTGGGAAGGGGGGATCAGGCTTCCGTGAGGAAGTGAACTGCAATACAGCTGACCCCGAGAGCCTCGGGACAACTCTTCAAGGCCACCATGGTGTGAGGACCTCGCACCTTTGTAGACTAACCACTGAGAAGGCGGCGTGGTGGCGGGTGAAGCAGCTCTCTCGATCTGTGAGCCATCAGCAGCCCAAGCTCACTGCACCTGGGGGAATGAAGTGTGGGTGCAGAAAGATCGGGGTGGCACACCACGGCATCTACCTCTTTCCTCTAGCTAGAGTCGAACGCCGAGTCGAAAGAGTACAGAAAGCATGTTACCTCTGTGAGCAAAGCCACGCTGGCCCGCAAGGGAATGCCAGGCCATGCGGCCCAGCCGTCCCGGCCCAGGCCATGCCAGACCAGTCTACAGCCAGTCGAGCCCCCAGGACGTGAGGAAGCCCAGAGCCGCCGACCCAACCCCAGCTGACCGGAGACGCTGGCGTGAGCCCCGCTGGACCAGGAGCAGCGGCCCAGCTGGGTCCTGCTCGGCGTCGGCGTTCTGGGGGCAGCTTTGCGCAGCCAGAACCTATACCGGGGGCCTGTCACACACACAATGCACTCGATTCTGAAGTCGACCATGAAGGTGACAGAGCAGGAGGACCCCGCCCTCAGCACCGCTTTCTGGAACCAGAGACTGTGGTCATCAAGACTCCTGTCCATCGCTGCAAACACCCACTCAAGCCAGCTCACAACTAAGAAGGGGAGAGTGGTTATTCTAAGGGTCTGGATCCCCCCGAAATCTATGGGTGGGAAGGAACATGCCAGGCTGGCTAGGCTTCGGAAGACTCAGTGACTGAGGCCCCTGCCCACCGCCCTGTGCCCCCATGGCCTGGTTGACACCCCTGATGGCCTGTTCCATTCTGTTTGTCCTTGTGTGATAGAGAGGCCACCAGCCTTCGAATGCCGGAGTGCCACCTTGCTCGTCGGAACCTGGTGGCCCGGACAGTCGCGTCTTAGCCTTCCCTCCGCCCAGCTGTGCACAGGGGCCCCTGTGGCCTTTCCCAGGGCTCCTTGCTCAGGTTTGCACATAGGAGTTGGGGTGGGGACCAGCCCCTTCCTCCCCTTTCCTCTCTTCCTCACGGGTGGCTTCAGCCTTACCGACAGGTCCTGCTGCTGGCCCCACCCCTCCCTGGTCACCAGCTCCTGCTGGGGAAATCCAGCGCCGCTCCAGACGCCACCGGGCGGCCCCAGACGACAGGAGGAGGTGATGGCACCTCTCCTTTGGCCCGCCCGCCTCGTGTCAGTGACCCCCCGCTGCTGCTGCCCTCTCTGGGTCGTGTCACCTTGCCCTGTTGACCTAGCAGTGCTTTCAGGGCTTCGGAATGGCTTCTCTATGTTGAATTCTCTTGATCGAATTTCCTGGCCTTTTCCCTCTGCCTGGGACTACCTTGACGGTGCCACCATGTCGGGCCAACCGGATGCACGCGGCCCCTTTCACATAGTGTCCCCTTTGAACTCTTCAGGGTGACAGTTCCTACCAGTGGCCTCCCGAGGGCCGGGGGTAGAGCAGCAAACACAGGTGATGACATCCTTGTGCTCGTGGGGCTCCGAGTTCAAATTCCTATTCACGTGGGGGGGACGGGGAAGCCAAACAGCTGCACTTTCAGTTGGTGACAAGGGCTGTGAAGGAACATGGGGCGGGGGGAGCTTTAAACATGGTAGGCGAGACCTCACGAAGAAGGGAGCCCAGTCAAGGCCTGAAGGACCGGGTCAGTTAACCATCTCCGTAGAGGGGACGGCAGGTACGAGGTTCTGTTGTCGGATCAATGCATGACCCATCCCCTCGTACATCCTGACCTCCTGCTTCTGCCTCCGCTAGCTGAACCCGACTGGAGGCTGAGCGCGAAAATGGGGACAGTCTGGTCCCGAGGGGACGCGGAGCTGCAGAAACGGGGCTCGGTCCTGAGGTGTCGTCATACAGCGGGACCTAGTGAGCGTGCCGGAAGCGGGCCTCCCAGATCTGCCCCCCGAAAGTTTTCTGCTCAGCTGCAGGGACGTGGTCAGCTGACACGTTCAGGGTCAGCCTCACCTTCAGGCTGAGCTCACGTCCTTCCCTGGCGAGGACCGAGCATGCGTGCCAGGCTCTGGCCACTGCTGCCCAGGGCGGATTCTCTCTGCTCTTCAGCTCCTGTTGTATTAACAGGTGCTTCCTGGGCTCCGCCCTGCAGGCCGAGGCCCCTCTCATCTGGTTCTGCTTTCTTCCCCTCGTACCTCCCCCGGGCGTTCTCCACAGTGCGCCGGACAGCGGTTGTCCATCGGCTCTCCGGGAGCGCCTGCCCATTGCTGCGGTGTAAGTACTCCCACCCCAACCAGTTTCAACCTACCCACCTGACGTCACTGGACAGAGCTGGGAAGTGACGTCCGCTGCTATGCGTGGCGGGGAGTGGCCTAAACCACCTTCGCTTTTGACTCCCTCTGCCTTCTGAAAGACGAATCCAAGAGATCTGAGCATTCCAGCTTACGCAGTCTCTTCCCCTGGCCCATGCCATCGGCATGTCACATAAATTCTCCCTCAAACATCTGCTGAAATTGAATCTGCTTGGTCGTTGGAGAAAGAAAATGAGGAAGGGGGTGCAGTTGGCTCCGCAGAGCATGCTCTGAGGAGTGAGGAAGGCGGGGATACACACCATGTTGTAAAATCTTCTGTCTTAACACCTCTGCTAGCTTCCCACTGGCCTACAAATAAGAGCTCAACTCCTCGGCCCCACGATCCAGCCCCTTTGTCCTTGCCCGAGGCACCCACCTCCCACCACTCTCCCTCAGCCCCGTTTGACCCCAAACTCAGTTGCGTCGCAACCCCTCCGTGTCCTTGATCTGAAATGCTCTCCACGCCTGCTGCTGGCTTAGCTGACTTTCTGTTCTTTAAACCTGTGTCACCAGCTGCAGGGGACCACCTCTGACTCTCACTTGTCAGAATCTGGACGCCAGACGGGCCCTGCGTTGAGGGAGGATGACACACGACTGTTGCGTTACCAAACCTGTGGCTCTTTCTCGAGGACGCGAGCGCGCATCGCCGTGCTTTATTGTCAGTACTTAGGACAGTGCTGGGACACAGTCGTTGCTTCAGTATTATTAGCTGAATAATCAAAGGCTAATTGGTCCGAGCACAAGGGAGTGAGCGTGTAGCCGGAGCCCTGGGCGAGCCCTCATCCATGCAAATGTCCAAATGCAGCAGGTATGTCACACGGAAGGTCACTTGCAACTTCAGTGGACAGTTCCTGTCGCATGGCCTCCCACCTCAAAGGCACCTGCTTCTCTGCTGAGGGCTCTCTGGCCAGGGGAGCACGATGTTATCTACAGTGACAGTTCCAGCTGGTGAGAGACGGGGGTCGGTGGTTAGATACCCCCGGGCTTGCGTCCTCAGAGAACACCTTGAGATTCATTCTAAGCAATCTCTCAGGGTGCTCCCCTCATTAACAGACCTTGTAGTTGGGGGGGGGGGTCACCCCAGAAAGCACAATGGAGTAGGGAGTGGACAGAGGAGGGAGGGACACTAAGGAGCTTAGTGGTACACAAACTCTTACCGCAGCCCGAGGTCCCTCCGACAGACCCTAAGCCAGCAAGCAGCCAAGCTGGTCCCAGCATGAGCCTGTCAGTGTGAAGCCCAATATGAAGCCTCAGTCCAAGTCCCCAATGACACTTGGTCCTAGAACTGCCACCACCAGGCAGGACAGCAGTGGACCAGCCATGCCACACGCAGCGCAGGCAAGTGTGCTAAGGAGCTCTGCACGTGAGGGCCACTTTGATCCACTTAGCCCTGGAGCTCCAGGCGGTACGCGGGGCCGCCCCCACCCTGCCCCCGACCTCGCCCCAGGGAGCTTCAGAGGCGAGCCTGGCCCAGCAGATTGAGGGCTGCGTGCTCTACCTGCTCTGAAGTTATTGGGGCCTGGTGTGAATTTAGGAACGATAAAACCATCAAAGCCCTTGGCCCTGAGAATAATTAGTTGGGGATTTTGCAATAAAGGAACATCCTGCCCAGGAAGGTGTGAGACTCAAGGCGAGCTGATGGGACCCTTCTGAGAGGGCCGTCTCCGGGGGGGTCTGGTGGGGCCCACACCTGGGATGGCTTAGGTGCCATCTGCCCTGGGGACCGGCGGGTGGATCTCGCCAGCTGCAGCGCAGGTCCCTGTCTCTCCAGGGCTCTGGGAGGAAGGCCACATTGTGCCCCTACTCAGGACATCCACTCCAGGTGCCAATGCACCTAGGAAGAGGATGTACCATGTTTTCTAAACAAGTTTCTCCACCAACACCCTTTGGTCCTCCTAAGCACATGACGTCATGGAGAGCAATAGATCAGGGGTCAGCCTTTGAACCCCTACTCCTTCCAGGACGCATAGACTTGGGCATGCTCCTTGTCCCCATGTTACTCCGAGAAAACAGTCTCAGGAGCTACGCAAATCCTGCCCATCTCTTAGCTGTCATGAGAAGGGCCTCTGATTTACAGCTTCTATAAGCTGCAGTGCTTTTCTCAGCAACGATGTTACCTGTAACTGAGGCTGAGCACCTGCAGCGGGTGGCACCTCCCTGCGGCGATGTGAGATCAGCATGGAGCGATGCTGGGTTTCACATTGTCCGTGTCCCAGAATTCCTTCTCCAGAGGCCTCATATGTACTCTGTTGCTGAACGTGGCATTAGTTGAATTCTGTGTTTTGGGGAAGCTCATGTAGACAGTCAATAATCAGGTTAGGAGCATAGGGCTGATTTCAAGCCCAGGTCTGTCTGACCCCAGACCCTGTACTTTTACCCTTCTACTAGCCTTGTGACCTCAGGCACGTGACTTCACATCCCTGAAGCCATGTCTATAAAATGACGTGTTCTTTTCCCACCCCTCACAGCCGGGAGCTCAGAGCTGGGATGCTCTTTGTATCATGTATGTCCTGCCCAGATGGAATGCCTTAAATAATTAGCAATCGTTGATTTTGTCCATGGGTCTGCATGGGCGTGGCATGAACTGGGGGCCAGGCAGCTCCATGTGCCTCCTTGGGGGCAATTTGAACATGTGAGGGAGTGGATTCTCAGCCCCTACTCATGCGGCTGGTGACCAGTTCCTTTCCAAGTGGGGCTCTCCTCGGGGATGCTTGGGCTTCCTCACAGCATGGTGGTAGGTTCCAGAGGCAAGTGTCCCCAAAGATAGACTGCCTGCTAGAAACTACCACCTTTTATGATCTGGTCCTGGAAGACAGTCATTTGTGCCATATTCATCAGTCATGGCCGTCACGAGGCTGGTCCAGTTTCCAGGGGTGAGGGTGTAGCTCCCTCCTCTTGACTGGCTTTGAGGGAAAGTGGACATTCTGGTTTTTGGAAAACAACCTGCCCTCTGCTGCTGTCTGGAGCTCAGCTCAGCTGCCCTCGCCCAGCCTCCCAGCCTGCCTGTCGGTCACACTTGGCCTTGAGCTGAGCTGGGACTCAGCACCAGCCTGCAAACTGAGGATCGGACCCTCCTGAGGGCAACCTCAAGCATCAGGCACCCTGAGATTTGCCTTCCCATCTTCCTTCTTAGGCTTTGTGGGTCTTCAACAGAGCATATGCTGGGAGACATTAGGAGTCTGCTTAGTGCAGTTCCAGAGCCTTTCTGACTTTTGGAAATGCTATGAAGGGAGATGCAGCTGTTTACAGACGAGGCGATCAGAGCACCTCTCACGTTATACCTGCGCTGGGATCACAGAGTTGTAAGAGTTACAGGTACGGCACTGCGTGAGGCTCCAGCTAAAAGGGGCACATTTGGATGCATCAGCCAAGGAACTTGAGTCCGTGGAAGGGGGAGTGTGGGCGGGAAAATCTCCTTGTGGCACTCGGAGGCGACCTCTTGGATCCCCTCCAAGAAAGGACTTGCTGTCCTGTCACAGGAACGTATGGCGGGAGCTGCTTTGGGATCCATCACAGCGTTCATGCTATCACCAGGGTTTCCTGGGCGACCTCAGCTAACAGCCCAGAGGGACAGGGGTCCAGGGGCCCAGGGGTCCAGGCATGGCTGCCTGGGGACACTCTCTAAGGCACAGTCTTTGCTCTGGAGCTCGTGTTGGGTCTGAGACCTGATCTGATTTGCCTCATGACCTAAGGCTCTGCCTGCCCCTGCTTCCTTCTCCTGCAGGCCTCACCACATTCCTAACCTACCTGCCTGCCTCCTCCTGGGTCTTCATTGAGCAGTCACTACCTGAAACGGCTCCACTCCCCCAGGGTGTGTGCGCGTGTGCACGTGCATATGCACGCACATGTGCCAGCCTTAGATTGCCCAGTCTTAGCTCTAGCTCCCTGTTCAGGCCAGCCTCTCTCCATCGGTGTCATCCTCACCCACCTCCCACCATCAGGCTAGGGTCCATCCCAGCTCCTCCCAAGGATTTAAAACATCATTGCTAACCTGGCATGAGTGGGTGCTCACTTGATCACGAAGCTAAATGTTGGCATTTTTTCCTTCAAACCAACATAAACACCCACTCCACATTCATTACCCTCATGCCCCTGGCAGTCGGAGCAGGCCCGACCCTGTCGGAGGCCTCCTGATTCACGGCATCACTAACAGACATGGCAGCAGAGCACTGAGCTGGGTACCCAGGTACCCGGCGGGAGGGTGGCTCAAGGGAAATGTCAGCCCCCTCTCCTCAGCTGGGGTGCTGTAGCCTTCTGCGAGGGAGAGATATTTAAGAAGTTGGGGACTTTGCTGAGCAAATGGGAAAGGACAGAGGCCAAGCCATCTGTCCTTAGGGGAGAAAAAGGGGGTACAGAAACCAATTTCTAAGTCAGCTGACCTAGGAAGCGGGGCTTTGTTAATTGTGACCCTCAAAAGGTCACAACGTGAATTTCGGGTAGAGAATAGGGACGACACTCTGCTAGATACAGGCAGTACTGGTGTTGAGGCCTACCCTTAAACAAGGCTCAGGAAGAGACCTGCTGCTGTGGAGTCTACAGCTACATTTGGGCACCAGGAAGTGACCACGCCATATTCCATGTGGCTCCACCGAGGATGAAACAAAGCAAGGACAGCCACTTCGTGACCATCCAGCATCAGGTCCATCTCTGACGCAAATGACTCAGTGGCAATGACAAGGTGTTCCCCGCCCAATAGAGAGAATCTGCAAAACCTGCAGGGCAGCACGGGGCTGACACCAGCAGGGCCGGGAGGCTCCTCCCAAGTCCACACACTCCAGCTAGATACCAGAGTCAAGGTGAGAAGAACTCACACCGAGGAAAAATGGCACATTCGTGTCCTGGTTGCCAGCTGTCCGTCACCTGGGGACCAGTTCTGGAGTTTTCAGAGAAGGAATGCGTGGGGACCCTGGGGGACTGGGAGGGGTAGCCTGCACTGTTCCTCCCTCTGCAGGGGGACATCGGAAGTTTCACGGCCAATGTCAGTGTCTCAGGCAGACGCCATCTCGGTCCCTCCATGCCTCAGCCTCCTGTGCTCAAGTTCAAGTGCAATTCCTTGCCAACATCTACGTACAAGACACGGCTTTATTGCTCTCTAACGGGATGGTCAGGAGTTAAACGGGGAAATGGGCTGAAGGGCGTTAAAGAGGTCTAAAATAAGAGATGCCACTTGTCAGTCCTCACGGGTCAGGGATCTGGCTCAGCCTCCCAGATCATGATCCCCACTCCCGTACCCCTCCGCAGTCTGCAAAGGCTGGTTGTTGTCCTTTCCATGAGGACTTCTGGGCTTTCCCACTGAGCCAGGAGAGCTACAGCAAAAAGCATGGAACAGTAGGAAAAGGCTGCTTCCAAGAAAAAGTCCTGAGCACCCCATCTAGGAAGTGCCAGGCTGTTCTGGTGGAGCTCAGAGTAATGGCTGAGACTTCAGTGATCAGAGCCTGCCCTCACTGAAACGAATGCTCCTGTGCCACAACAGTGTGTCCCTGCCCTTCGAGGAAGCTCCAACTCCACAGACCAAGCCACAGGGTTTCATGCAACCTTGCAGATCTGACTGACCGGACACATTGAGCCAGCCTGTGAGGGAACGTCATGTTTGGAGATGTGGGAGGCCCCCTGGCTTCCCCTTCCCCAGTTTAAAGTCAATCTCAACCTACTCCATGAATTTCTATTGGTCCCAGAACTCACTCGTTCAATTGTTCACCTAGGATCAGAACCTTGGTTGTTCAGGTGCCTGTGGATGTCTCCAAAAATGAGCATTAAGTACAGTGAAAGGGTGGTTCAAGCTCAGGGAAATCAGATCTGTGCCAGCCACACAGAACCAGAGCCTAAGGGTCTTCTCAGCTGAATTCCAAGTCCCCCTGCAGAGCAGGTTCTCCTAGTGCTTGTGAGGGAAAAGCCCGATTGCCCAGGAAAACCAGGAGATCCAGAGGAAGTCATCATACCTGTCATAAGCAGGCATTGGTCTAGAATCTTCTCTATAGGTCTAGAGACGGATTCAAGGAGAGGTCTGCATTAGCCCTGCAATTGCTATGAGCTCACACAGACCAGTGAAGCTTTAAGAGCAGGACACACAGAATGATGAAGTGTGTGATAGTAGTTATATGTCCTCAGAGCCCCAAGCTTCAGCCAGTCAAGGGCATTTTGACTTACATTTGGCTGCTTCCTCATGTGGCCTTATTACCAAAGAGTCATGACACATTTTAGGGAGAATTTACACACACTTTCCTGAGAAGATTAAAACATTTCACAGATAGCTAAACTTGACCCTGACCAAGTGCCTGCTCTAGGAAGGACACCATGGTTTCACATTGGGGAAAGGCAGCCACGACCCATATCCAGCTCAACTATCCAGTGTTGTCCTCAGCAGACAGGACTGGATTGGGAATCAATCCTTTCGTGGGCACACATTTTAGGATGAACACTCATTACAACTCTTCAGCGTGGCCATCCATGTACCTGTTATGGGTAATACTAGAGCTTGGAATTGATGACCAAACAATGCCAAGAGACCTTGGGTTAAGGGTTGATTGACTTTGGGAATCTGGCCAATCAAATCTCTAGCTTATACCAGGAGGTAGCAGGGAGAGTAATGGATCTTGTTGTTAGGTATCTGCCATCTTGGTCTCCGTAAGACATTTAATGGATGCTGTCTGTTGGCCAGGAACTGAATTTATTATAGCAAAAAAAAAAAAAAAAAAAAAAAAAAAAAAAAAAAAAAAAAAAAAAAAAAAAAAAAAAAAAAAAAAAAAAAAAAAAAAAAAAAAAAAAAAAAAAAAAAAAAAAAAAAAAAAAAAAAAAAAAAAAAAAAAAAAAAAAAAAAAAAAAAAAAAAAGAAAAAACAAACAAACAAACAAAAAAAAAGTAAAATGACAACCAGACTCTTCATCAGTGGCCAACAAGACTTAAGGTTCCCCAGGAAATGACAGAAACAGATGCTTATGTAGGGCAGTGGCAGAAAAAAGTCCTTCTGGGTTGAGTTACCACTCATTAAGAATCATTATTTCTGATTTAACCAGATAGGTGTTGCTTTTGTCATCACGAGTTCCATGTACTTTGTAGTTTATTGAAAAAGAACAGATCCTGGGGCAACAAATGTACCCAGTACCCATTCAATGATTTCCAAACATTCCTCACTAAAAGGAACCAAAGGCATTTAGATAAAAGGCCAATTATGGGTTTGGAGCAGAGAAAGTTCAAGTTAAACATGGAAAATATTATGTCTTAAAGCAAGCAAGTACACAAAGAATATTGGGAAATATATTCAAGCCAGCTTGAGGGAGCTCCCGCTGGACCAAGAGCATAAAACAGAAATCGATTACCAAAGTGACTAAAATAATCTGTGTCTTACCATGATAAAGAGGGAGGGAGAGGAAACTCTTTACAGAGAATTGCTCATTAATGCATTGTATACCAAGTAAGAATTAGGAGTGTTACTATCCAATATAATAATTGATCCAGGGAAGAGTCCATTGAATTTAAAGAAACTGGATAAAATAGAGTCAACTATTTAAGAGTTTCAAAGATTCATCCCTCAGATTAATTACAAAAGGGAAGACGTTCCCTTGCAATGGATAGATGTTCATCTCAACCAAGCAATCAAACTGCCTCATCTGTAGCAACTCCTTTGGCATTTACTCCTGATATGATGCCATGAAGAAATACCCACCATCTGCATGAAACGCTTGCCAAGTAGTATTCTACCTGAACCTCGTTAGGAGAGGCCAGTGACTTTTTCATGAGCTCAGATTGCTTGTCTTGCAAGTTATACATTCTGATTAGTCTACCATGAGAATTTGGAAACAGCTTGGTATGTGGAGCTGGCATGGACCTACCTTCTAGACATGTGGTAGAAATGCTTGCAGGTGTCCAAGGCGAAGATCCCACTTGATAGCATGCTGTCCCCTCCACATGGCTCTGACGCTTAGAGCATATGTAGAAAAGCAAACTCACAGGTGGTAGAGTCCCACTGGCAACTAGGACTCTGGGAAGTTCATGGATATGGAGCTTCTACAGGGCAGATAGCTGGTTTCTTGTGGTTCTTCAGCTCTCCGCTTAAGTTACCACTTGTTGGCATGAACACGAGGAGCAATGGCTTGATGCAGACCATAGAAGAGCAGGTGCCCCTTTTCCTGAGCAGCAACAGGTACTGTGGGAGGGAGCAGACCTCCTTTCCCAGTGCTGGAACCCAAGGCTACAGGTGCCATTCCCAGAGGAACTGAGAACTCAAGGTCTTCCTTAGCCAGCAACGACTTTATCCTTGGAGCCAAAGTGGAACACAAAGTCTGACGGAGAAGCCTCTTTGACCAGTCTCCCTGCCAGGTACATCTCTGGATGAGTATGCAAATCAGGAGGGACCTTGGCTGTGATCTAGAAGTTTAATAAAAATGCTACAACATAACCTTGCCAGGAGTACAGGCAGTCCTCGTGGGCATTCTTCTAGAGAAGTGCCCTCCATCACTTGTAGAACAAGCTCGGTGTCCCTGAAGAAGTTTGCCTATTCACAGATAGGGTTCTCACACACATGCCATAGCAGACAGCCTCATCCATGCCTTTCAGTGGATATTTGACTCCTCTAAACCACATGAGGCAGTTTCATCTCTACAGCCAAACTCTGGATCTGAAAATAACCATGACCTCCAGTTGTACGCCCGCACTTTGTTTTTACTTTACCACCACCTTCGGTATGGTCTATTCACAAAATTGCAGTCAATTCAGGAGGCCTACAGTTCTCTGTTAGCTTTCTAGGCCACAGGTGAGATTAGCCAACTTTGGGCAATTTAGTATAGCTAAATCAACAGCATCGTGAACATAACAATCAGACTGGCTTAGTTCAGGAGATGCTAGAAGGATTTGAAGTCCCATTAATTCTCTCAATGCAGGTTATCATATCTCTGCTATCATTATAGGCCAAAGGATCAGTTGTAAGATTGTAAATACCCCATGATCAACACATTTACCTGAACCAAAGTAATGTTTGAAGTACTATTGATCCATTCCTGGTCAGTGGGGAAAAACTGCCAGCCCTGATTTTCTAGAATAATGAATCCTGTCTTCTGAACAATCATTGGAGGGTAAAACAGAGGTGGACCTTGAAGTCATCATAAGTATTTGTAGTCTTGCCCAAGGAGAGTCTTAACTATATAGACAATGTTTTTAGACATGTGAGGAGATAGATAAATCTAAAGACAATGCTTTTATAAACATGCGAATAGCTAGATCTTATCACTTAAAACCACCACCCATGAGGGTAGGTGGCTGTCTATAAATTGCTTCAATTCTCCCAGATAGAAAAAGGCTAAAAGAGTTCATCACCACCAAACAAGTATTACAAGAGCTGTTAAAGAGACTTCTTTAAGGAGAAGAAAACATAGGAATAAAATGGCATAGCTACATATTTATCAGGGAGTTATTTAAATGTAAATGAGTTAAATGCTCTAATCAAAAAACAGGGTGGCTGAATGGATAGGATGACAAAACCCTTTTCACAGTTAAGGAAGCTGCCTGAAGGAGTCACTTCAGATTGAAAGACACACAGACTCAAAGTACAGGGATGGAAAAATATTTCATGAAAACAGAAAACAATGCTAGGTAGCAATACTTATATCAGTACTTATACCAGACAAAATAGACTTTAAAACAAAGTCTATAACAAGAGGCAAAGAAGGACCCAGTAATTCCATTTCTGGGTATTTATCCAAAGAAACTCAAAACACCAATTTGGAAAGACAAGCATCCACACGTTTGTCCTTGACTGCATCACTCACAACAGCCAAGCTATGGATGCAACCTAAGTGCTCATCAATAGATGACTGGATAGAGAAGAGGTGGTATGTTCACACAGCGGAATATTACTCAACCATAAAAAGGAATGAAATCTTGCCAATGGAGACAACATGGATGGGCTTAGAGGGCATCATGTTCAGTGAAACAAGTCAAAGACAAATACCATATAGTCTCACTTCAACGTGGAGTCTAAAACAAAAGAAAAAACAGGAAGTACCTTTTGATGGTTGCCAGATGGGAGGGGGTTGGGGGGATGCACAAGAGGTTAAGCACAAATTGGCAGTTACAAAGTAGTCATGGGGATGCAAGCTGAAGCACAGAATACAGTCAATATTCTAACAACCATGTAAGGTGTCAGATGGGGATCAGGTGTATCGGGGGGCTCACTTCAAAAATGATATGTCTTACTCACTATGTGGTACACCTGAAACTAAGACGTTGTATGTCAACTGTAATTGAAAAATATTTTAAATTGCCTCAGTTCTTAAACGTCCTCATGAGTTATTTCATGCAGAAAGGAATCTGATTAATGCAATTAGGAACCCCCTTTCATGGGGGATCACCCCCCCACCAAAATAAGTTAAGGAAGCTGAGCCATTTAGAGGCCACACGGCAACAAGTCAAGGGCTCCAGGTCTGAGGAGCTTTGTGGTTGCCATTCATGACAGCGAGTTCCCAAGTCCCTCTGGAAAGGGACTTCTCAGGAATTTCTCATGAGACTAAAAACCAGACGCATCCCAGAGAAAGACATTCAGCTGAGACCAGGTACAGTTTAGCTAGAAGCTCCGGGGGGCGGGGGCCGAGAGGCAACAGCCTTCCCCTTCTCAGTTTTCCCTAAAAGAAGGAAATGCAGAACAGCAGAGGAAGCCCCCCCAAATTCCCCAGCTGCTGTTTTTCTAGTGCGTATCATGGAGTGTCCTTGGCCAGTCCTCATGCGGACAGGGAAATGACAGTGAGCCAGAACCTCACGGCTGCTGAGGCTAGGAGGTGAGAGGAGGGGACCAAAGTTCACGATCAACCTCAGCTTCTCCAATCTCTTAGGAAGCAAGCATCAGAAAGCAGGAGAGAATTGGTTCAAGCTTCCTCCACTCCAAACTCGTATGTTGGGAGAATGATGAAGGATAGGGAGCAACTAGAAGGCCAGCTGCTGCTCGGCAGGAGACCCCGGACATCCCAATGGTCCTGGAGAGCTGTGGTGAGGATGGATGTTAACGTGCAAGGGCAAGGAGGCGCTCTGGGCAAGGAGTCCAGGGCTCCCACCACGACCGTCCTGGGCGCCCAGTCCCTGAGCGCAGAGGCAGGTGTGCTCCCCGATCGCCAGTATCCCCCTCTCCGTGTCTGATAGCTTTGGCATTTGAGTTTAATCCCTCTTTTCTGAGCTGATGCAAAACAAACACCACATTCTCTTTCTTCTTCAGAGAGAGAGAGAGAGATCCCACCCATGCCCCCTAAGGGCAGGGAAATCGACTTTTGCTCTCCTGGGTCAGGGAGGGGACACTCCAAAGATAGCCCGCCCCTGAGCCCCTGCCCTCCCCTAGCTCCCGAAGCCAGAGGCTGGAGCCACTGTCGGCTCTCATTAGAGAAGCCAAGTCTCCTCGCCCCCATCCTTAGAACGGCAGGCATGGGGTAGTCACCCCCACGGGGTGTTGGGCTGGGGCTGAGCCCTCTGAAATAAGTATTCAGGCTCATTAAGACCAGACTGGGAGATGCCACTTGTCCCCCTGCACTGAGCAATTACGACTAGCTTTGTTCAGGTCGCTCACCATGGCTTAGAAACTAATTGACCCTAAGCCTGGAGGCTCCGTCC
Organism: Lyroderma lyra; assembly: GCA_004026885.1. NCBI lineage: Eukaryota > Metazoa > Chordata > Mammalia > Chiroptera > Megadermatidae > Lyroderma > Lyroderma lyra. Next base: position 14,557 of record PVJL010014242.1, on the reverse strand, counting down.
TGGTGAACGCAGAGGCATTGTGGGAATAAGAGAAGATAAGTGGCATGGAAAACAAAACCAAGCCTTGGAGTTTCCCGGGAGTGGTTTCTCCCAAAATACATCACTTTGGGCATTACTCTGCTCAGGGGGTAGGCCTTTATTAACCCAATTGCAACAGGCTTGGTAACATTTGGGCATCTAGTTATGTGGTCGTTTAGAGAAGACGTTCATTCAAGACCATAGACGTTCAGTAAGAGAAGTAGGATTAGCTGAGAGGAAGCTAGGAGTTTAAGGGGCATGGTTCCAATAGCACAATAGTCAGGAGAGGGGGGTCCAGAGAAGGCAGACACATTTTTCAAGGGCAGAAGATTCCAGAAGGAAGGTTCACAAGGAACCAAAAGCACCAGCCTCACCCGCGGGCAGCTATGTGCTAATTAAGACAAGTTTACAGAAGCCGAGACTCAAAAGGAGGCGAGCTGAAGGGGTCAGTGTACCCTAAGAGGCTAGTATAGTTGGACAAGCTCTAATAACCGAACAACGAGAAAGCACTGTCAGCTGTGGGCAGTTCCCTGCCTCCACACCCCTGGATGGACTCTGGAGGGGTTCAAAGGAAGAAACCAGACTATCCGAGCCACAGGCACCCCAGGTGAACCACATCTTAACCTGCAAGCAATGGCATTCAGCTCAGGCTGACCTGCCATTGAGTGGCATGAGCCCCTCCCTCTAAGGCATGGGTCCCCATTGTCTCAGACCAGCCAGGAGTCGCATGCCCTTAGCCACAATGACTAGCTCCTATCACCCAGGCCCGAGGTCGTCGGCAATCAGCACTTGGCATTTCCCGACCAGGCTGGGAATTCTGTCAATGCTCCTACACCTTCTGGATGGTACAGTGTGGGTAAAGCTAGGGTGGGGTGGGGGCGAGGAAGGAACCTCACCTCAAGGCCTCCCGCCCATCCGCACGCCTGTGCGCGTGCCCACACCCTCTGCGCAGGCGTCCCAGGGGCACGAATGCCTTTCTCTGCACTCTCAACTCCAGATTTTGTCAGAAAACTGACAAATGCCTTTCTATCCTTCCCCCACCATCATTTCAGCAAACTGCCAGTTGATTTCTCTACTGTTCTAAAGAAAAAAAAATTGTTTTACATGGAAACTTCTAGAACTGACGGTTCAAGAATCCTGCAGTGAGAGGTAGAGGAATGCGTCCTCCCGAAAAGGGACTCATATTGCAATCTCTGCTCTCTAATTTGCCAGAAGGGTGAGTGAGTACAAGTAAGCCAGGTACATGTGTCCTCAGTGTCCGTGTCACCTGCACAGATAGGTTTCCAACCACTCCTCGTGGCAGTGACTTATGGGGCCAGGCAGGGCACCCCTTGGTTTAGGGACAAGCCAGTGGTCAGAAATTCTCGGTGTCTGGTCCCAGTCTATGGCCGCAATACGAGGTTATACGGCCTCTACCTCTGACGTGAATCCAACACTTATTTGTAAGTGCCGATGTGCATGAGACAGAAAAACGTTCATAGGCAAAGGCAAAGGTTTCGTGCTGAACAATTAGAAAGCCACTTTAAGAATATCTGGTTATCCTTTTTACGGTAGGGCACGTTGAAACATTTCTTAGGACAGAAAGTTCCGAGTTACCTACTTGGGGACAACCATTCACGCTCCTGATAAACTAAGAAGCCTCCTTGTTTGCAGTGGCCGGGGGAGTGTCCATGCCTCTTTAGAGAAGTGACAGTGATGATCCATGCACAGATGGCCGTGGTGGGCGGGGCTGCCCATGGTAGGGTGGGGATGTCAAAAGCAGCTCCTAGTCACCCTCCTAAATCCAATCTTGAGGTAACCCAGTACCCTCAGGAGTCACCTGAGACCTCAGTCAGAATTTAAGAAGCACCTTCTAGTATTGGGGTCACCAACAGGACAAGAGCGGATGCCTACATAAAGTGGGCGCTTCCTCCGTGAAGTGGACGGATGTTTGTCAGACGTCTAAAGTACATCTTCCCGCCCAGACAGGGATATGGGTGGAACTGGAGGTTTTATGGATGCTTCGTGCTAATGTTTCAACGATACTGATCTTTGTTGTATCAGAGTTCTTTAGGGGGAGGGAGGGGGCAGCATTCAAACCCACCGACAGCCACAATGCAATCACACCCTGCTGCAGTTCTAGAAGACAGCCCAGGTCTCACTTTACTCAGCTCAGAATCCAAGTCTGAAGGCAGAATCGCCCCCAGGCGCGTCCTCGCTCTGAAGCATCGTTTGCACCTTGCAGCCCTGGCAGTCTGTACTGCCTGAACTGAGCCTTGCTGGACCCAAGTTCATTATCAGCAGTATCTACTGTGTACAGTGGTTGAAAAAGGATCCTGCAGATGTGGGACAGCTGTTTGTACTTAGCAGCTAAGTGTCCCTGCGATGCTGGCAGCCTCTGACAAAGGCATTGTTCTTTGCAAGGCATCCGTCTCTCAAAGGCTCCCTAAATCAGGCCCAGCTGTTTACGTTCACTTCGCATTTGGCCACGAGGACGCTTCTTTCTGGAGAAGTCGGGTTTTCACTAAGGTACACGCAGGAGAACGTGCAAGCCAGTACAGCAACTCTGAAAGGAACGATCTGAACAGAGTGGGTGCCGAACCAGAAGACACCCCCAACCTCTAAGTCAATTCTTACAAGCCTATGAAGTTGCCCCTTTTGTAGATATGAAAGTCGCTATGAAATAACTTGCCTAGGGACACACAGCAGGCGACGGGACTGGTTTAGAGAACTCCTAAGTCATTGACCAGAGACTTCTAGTTAGCCCCAAATGTCAGCACTTCCCATTATAGCTGTGCAGACACGGACGCCCTCTTGCAGGTAGGTTTGGCTGTGTCCCTGAAGTCCTTTCCCATAGGATGTAGGTACAACACGGCCAGTTTAGGTTCTGGGCCGTGTTCTCCGAGGGAGGACGCGTCTCCCTACTGAGCCCTTGTGCCTCCCCTCCTGGGCTGGAATCCAGACAATGGCTAAAGCTTCAGCAGCCACCTTGAAACACGAGGCGACTTTGGGGAACGTGTGTCTTTGCACGACAGGAACAAGACTTCAGGAGCCTGGGTCCCTGTGTCACAGAGTATCACACCCACCCAAATGAACTGCATCTGGATTTTAATATGAGAGAGACGACGACTTGCCACCCATCACACATGATCTTTGGAGTCAGAGAAGCCCTGTGAGGTAGGGAGACAGCTCCGAGAGCTGTCACCTTGCCTAAGGCTACCCAGCGCACGGTACAGCGAGGAGTTCAATGCCATCTGTGTCCTCAGCCATGCTTTCACCCACATCAGCCTGCACCTAGTGCAACCCCAGTCTCACCCACCCAGCCACCAACAACATCCCCGTCTCCACTGGGTGAGTCTTTTCCTTCTATGCATCTGAGTCCGATGTGGGGACAACAGTGAGGGCTGTACCGCTTCCAGAAGCCCCTTGGTCAAGGAAGACAAGGCTTTGGGAAAAGGATGGGGGAGTCTCAGAAGTTTTCCTGGCTGTAGATCCACGCTGCTCTGTAAGGAGCAGTTTCTGGTCCTCCAAGTCTGGGATCTGAACCTCTTGAAAAACTAAAAAGGTCATAATAACTCAGAAGGTCAAGGGCATATCAGGCACCACACTGAGTGCTCTCGAATGTCATCACAAAGCCAGCATTTCGCCACAGTCATCCTGGGACCATCAACCTTCAGTCAAAGCTTTAGACCAGCTTACATCTCTGTCGGTGTCAGTCGCTAATGCCTAACTTCTCTCCCCCAAACACATGTACATCCTACTGCTGTGTGTCAGGCATTTGCATGACCAGCCCTCATGGACCCTACCTTCTGCCTCCATCTCCAGGGGTGCCCCAGGAGGAGGAAAGGGTATTGTGAACCTTATGTGACAATGGCAAAAGCAACTACAACGGCTATTAGGTGACATATGCCAGATCTGGTTTGTATGTGACTTCATTGCTGCAACTATCTTATTTTATAGGAGACTGAAATTTAAAGCCGTCAGAACCTTGTCCAAGGTCACGTAGCAAGGGTCAAACAGATTTGGTCCTTTCTTCTTTTAAGGAAAAAAGACTCCATAGAAGTGTTAAGACAAAATTCAACAGAATAAATTGCAAGACCTAATTGACTTTATTAAGTGATTCATGAGTCAGCCAGCATGCCACCTAGTAGCTAGGAGGACACTCCCAGCAGTGGTAGTGTGGAAGGTTTTCAGAGGAAGAGGGGTGGGGCAAGGGGAAGAAGAGCTTCCGGGCCTGGACATGTCCTGGGGAAGAGAGGGGGAAGGGTTTAAGTTATGCAGACTGCCTCTTTCTGTGGGGGCGGGAGAGGGGCCAGCTACAGGTTACCTTACTTGCCCTCCACCAGGAAGATTCTAGGCCGATGGGTTACATTCCTGGGACAGGCTGAAACTGCAGTTAGACCAGGTATGAGGTTTAGGTTTGGTACCATGGGCTTTTTAGCATCCGTGATGCCATTTGGGGCCCGTGGGGTTTGTTCTTTCCCTGTAACAGAAGAGGGACCAAGTCTAGAGAGGGTTCTAACAAGCCCTTCAGAGGCCTTCGGACTAGGGCCGCGGTGGTGCAGCCGTGGGGGCTGGGACTGAACGCGGCCACCGGGAGGTACCGGCTTCCAGGGTTCGCACCCCGGACGACCTCAGGGGGAGGTGACAAGTACGTGTCCCATTTCTCCATCTGGGAATTGTTTCTCCCCGGCAGCCTTGCCACACACACAGCCCTGCACTGCCAGTGCGCTGGCCACAGGGTGGAAGTGAGCGTGCTTCCTGCGGACGGAGGGCCCTGCGGGGCGGGGAGGACGCACGGTGCTCGCCTGCCTGCGGGCTCCCGCCAGGCCTGTCTGCCCTCCGCCTGTTCAGGGTTTCCGATGACAACGAAAGGGGAAATGAAGGGATTGGGGGACGGGCTTCGGGCTGACCTCTCAGCAGTCCTGCGGCCTCATGAGCCCTGGCAGGAAGCGCTGGGACCCTGGACACGTGTGCTGGGGGAGGGCGGCTAGGACCACCTGATGTGTCCTTGTCCCTTTGCCCTGAGAGTGTGTGAAGAGCTGGGGTAATGGCACACCTCCTGGCTGTGACTTCCTTCTCTGTCAGCACTGGCTTCTTCCCTTCCCTCCTTCCAGCCCTGCCTGGAGTGGGTGTTGCAGGATATGGGAAGCACAAGACTGTTCATCGCAAGTGGACTTCTTCATCCAGTGAAGCCATTTGAGGTGGAGTGACCTAGAACTTCTTCCGGGCCCAAACAGGCAGCGCCTCTCCTCTCAAATGCTTCTTTCAGGCCTCTGGTCCAATACGCTGGGCAGGCATTGCCTAATAGGCTGACCAGATGTCCCAACCTGAACACGAATTTCGCTTAGTCTCACTGGGCTGAATTCAAGGTGTCAATAGGCTGACCAGACGTACCATTTGTAATGAGACAGTGCCATTATTTTCCGTCTCGATTAAAATGGGACACCTGTCAGCCCACGCTTAGACAGGATTCGTTCCAGGAAGCCCTTGCTGACCTCCTGCCATTGGGTTTCAGGGACCTCTTCTCAGACCATTGACATTCTGTTCTTGACCCCCAAAAGCATTCACCAGACTACAGTACATTGATCAGTCTCCCCAGGAGATGAACCTTGTGGGATGCAGAGCTAGTCACCCCAAAATATGCTTCTGGGGTATGTGGATTGTTTTGAGCTGAGGGCAACTTTAGCTGTGGGCTCAGGAGAAACTTCTGCCTCTCCCTTGAGACCTGGAAGAACTTCAATTCGGGGCCTTGCCCATAATGGGAGATCAGAGAGAACCTCTTTTGATCTATCTGTAGGGCAGGACGAACTTCTGTTTACTAAACATCTGCTCTTATTGTCCTGCAATGGCCCTTTGAAGCCCCCCCCCCCCCAAGGCACCTTACACCTCATCCCTAGCTCAGACCATCTTATTACGTACTCATGTTCCCTTTCTGTCTCTGAATGTCTCATGCATATGTATGGCATTCCCATACATATGTATTAAATATGGTTAATTTTTCTCTTGCTAATCTGTCCCTTGTCTTATGAGGGTAGAGGAAAGTGTGTTCCTTCCCCACACCCTTATTTCATCCTGGCAAACTCGAGATCTGGGTTATTCTCCCTGTTTACAGATGAAACAGGCCCAGAAGTTGGTTAGTCACCCAAAGCATACACACCCTAAAAACGCAGGATGGAATTAGATGTGATCCTGGATCATGAGATAAGACCCACACATTAACAGTGCCCTGTTTATGAGGGACTTAGTTCCCTCCCTAGAAGACTGTCCCAAGACAATGTCCCTCTGATGGTAGGAATGCTACCCGACATTTTCCAACAAGAGCACTAACTTCAAGACTTACTTCCATTTATCAAATAGTCATTTTTGTAGTGAAGACACCAACCCTGAAATCCTAGAGGACTCATCCTGAAGACAGGCTTCATGAGTGTACTGACAAGACGACTTAGAAAAACATGGTCTATAGTCATGTTTGTGGGAACACAGGGTTGAATCCAAGTGCACTCATCTGTTCTTATGTTACCTACCCACAGCCCCTTGTTTATCCAGCACAGTTGCCTTGGGTGTTAAAACATAAGGCTTCAATAAAACTGGCCTGGAAAATTCATTCACATCAATGGACTTTAGACAGCCTTAGCTCTTCAGTTAGCAAGAACATTACTTTTAGCTAATAAACAAGTTTTCTTCTGCCTCAAGAAAGCAAATCTGAAATCCTCAGGGTTCTGCTGACATTGCTCAAGGGGGTTATGCGGTGTGGGGTTAGATCCCCGAGCACTAAAGCCTTGAATTTCTTTAAGTGGACAATAAGCAAACGATAGAAGCTGTCACACTGACCTGGTCAGTGACCTCCCTTCTGCCAATCCAGTCCCCACACTTCTGCATAGCCCAGCCTCCTGCCTCCATATAGACTTTTTATGGCCATAGCTGCAACTGTGGATCTTAAGCCAGATTGTGACCCTGAACTTGGACCCTTCATACTAGATCTTCCTAGATCAAAGTGCTTTAGTGCCCCCCCCCCACTGTGTGCCAGAAAGAATAAGATAGCCAAGAGAAAGCATTGCATATCTTGTTGCATATCAAGCAATCATGGATTGGATGACCATCATTGAATCAACCCCCTGGTGATGGACAATCTGAACAAGATTCCACTTAGAAGAAAGCAAGGCCCATCTGCATGCACCAGTGTGCAATGATCACCAGAAGACACTAAGTGACTAGACCAAGGTGCAGCTGGAACTTGTAGCTCGCTCTTATTTACATGCAGAGAGGGGGTCTTTCTGTCCATGGAGGATTTAGGGATAGTTCTACTTCAGCGGTCCAGACTAAGAATTCATTCTGTGACAATGCATTTGGAGTTTTACCATGCATGTGTATTACTTTATCATAATGGAATTTAAGGAATTATACTTAATCCTTTTCTAATAAATACTAAGCAGCATTTGGGTAGTTGAACCTCCAAGTGTTTCCTAGCTGAGTGTCTAAAACGAACAAGTCGACCGAACACCACCACCACCCGGCCCCAGGAGAATCCTTCGCTCTCAGGCTGCTGGATGCACGCGCTTACCTGGGCCCGATGGGCTTTCCAACAGGCTGTCGGCTCTGCTCTGGGTCTGAACTTGGTGTGTTCATTTGCCATCTCATGATTGCAGGCATTTAAGGGATTAGGACCCTCACCTTTAGACCTTCTCACACCCTGCTAGGTGTGTTGTAATCACCATGGCAGGGCCCGGCTGTCATGCCTCATTACTTAAATATATTATCATGGCCTGGCCTTGGCCTGGATGGGTGGGATTACAGCAATAAAACCATGGACAAATGGCCAGCGTTAGGACTGCTCTTACCCAGGACCACTGTGGGTAATGGCACACAGCTGCAGCACCAGGCACGGGGGGCCTCCCGCCCCCATTTCCTCCGGCCCCTGTTTCTGCCCTCTATCAGCAAGGCATTGGATTGGTTCAGCTCAGAGCACTTGGCAACTAAGCTCTCCTTGAGATGGAGACCTATTTATTGCCTAGCAACATACAAGCTTCTCAAACTCCCAGAGGTCCTTGGAATAAAAGTAGATGGGCCCTCCCAATAGCTACTGCTTGTCCAGACAGACTAGCTTCTCTGCATTCATACTGTTCATCTGAACAGCTCTGAGAGGGGTATATTAGTCCTACTTTTTGAAATGGGGTAGAGGAACTGTGGCATGGTTCACGGGACATGGCATTTACTCCACATCATCTACCTAGTACAGGCAGAGCTAAGATTTCAATACTGGTTTGACTAGCTCATGCTCTCAGCAATTGCTCTAGCCACTGCTCACTCTTAATTAGCCCCTCAATAATTAATTGCTGGGACAGGAGTTTCATCGGGTGACTTCTTGTTTGTGCTTTCGGCACATACAGATCTGTCGTGACATTTTAGGCATGCATACAAGTAACCCTGTATAACGTGGCATGTCTATAACAGGGATTTGCTCTAACACGGTTCGAGAACTGGGGGGAACCCTCGTACACCACGGCATCCTAGAACACAGTTTCACTCTAACACTAAGAGTTAGAGAAATCCCCAAACATGGAACGTAAGAGCTTTTAAGAGCAAAAGATATCTCATTTGAAATTAGGGGAATTTTGGTAGAAATGACGTCTGGAATATGCCAAGATAATTCAGAGGATGATAGCACAGGTGAAAACGAAGAAGTTAAACACTTTACTCTAAAAAGCATAAAGAAAGGCCTAAACTTAGCGGAACAGTTGGAGCTGTATTTCCTAAATGAAGATCCTTCCACTGAGAGAAGAACAAAGTTTGAGAGAAATCCACAAGTGCTTAGCACCATAGAACGAAATTTATAAAGACCTCTCAGCTAAAAAGCAAGCAATCTAATGTTTTGCAGAAGTACAGAAGAGAAGCCAAGATTATGGCAAAGTTCAGACGATGAAGGTCTCCTATCAAAAAGAAACACCCTCGGTTAATGGTGCTTAGTAGTGAGGAAGAAAACATTTAATACATGTCAAAGCAATTTTCACCCAAAGTATAACATTAATAAAGATATTTCTCTTAATTATAAAAATATAGTATGTTAAATTTCTGGAACCTACCCCCCTTTTTTGTACTAGTTGTTTCCTAGAACATGAATTCGTGTAACAACATTTTAAGGAACCTAACTGTTCCACAGGGGTCACCTGTACACCTATATGACCTAAGTCCTCATGTTACTCTCGAATCAGAGCCTTCTTTAGAAGCCCAGGAAGCTTGGAACAAGTTTATGTCCTTGGTGAAAACGTCTATGGGACCGTTTATGTTCAACTTGCCCTGGGGCTTTTTGTTTTTTTACTTATGTCTTAGCTTTACTCTAAATACTTTTGGAAGTACAAAGAAATATGGAGAAATAGCTGGCCCTCTCCCACACGTCACCATTCCCAAACCTCTGCAGGTTTGGTCAATGGCATTAGCCTGGTACACATCCTTCCATTGTTTCCCTTTAGCTTCACAAGTCAAAGACACATCTTCTGAAGATATGGTCTTCAGAACGTTTGCAGACTTAGTGCTCAGCAGACAAAGGGTTGATAGAGCAGTTTAGACAGACAATTCAGGAGCTCAGAAACACACACAGCTGATGGAATCATTCTACTTTAAGATATTATGGCAGAAAAGTAAGTTTGCTTGCAGGTACCACACAACCTTTAATCTCAAACAGCTTAGAATACTGAAAGACACATTTGTAAAGGCCACGTACCCACATTGGGTTACCATGACAAAAATTACTTCAGCTACTCATCTCAGTGAGAGTTAGTAATCAAGACTTGGTTCAAGAACCAGTGCATCAACAGGAGGAAGCAGCAGCTATAAATATGGCCAACTCTGTCAGCAGAAACACCAAACCACTTCAGTGAAGCAGACCCCTTTACCTGTAACTTCTTTAAATGCTCATCCCATGAGTCCCAGCATTTTGGATGCCTATGACCATGAACCACCTAAGCCTTCTGGTGTCAAGCAACCTAGAAGGACTGTTGCCTCTGTGTAGGTTCTCAGCTTCATGGACCTCTAACAGGTATGTCTGGGGTTCTGTGATCCTCGGGCCTCCATTCTCTATGACATAGATCAATTTATAAAACTATGTGCCTTACCAGGTGGTGATCATCCCAGCAGTCTAGATCAATACCTCTTCCCAAAGGATCCTGGTTGAGGTATGACTGACAATGATCTTCAGTGTGAAGGCTGACACGTCCACAGCTCTTGAGAAAAGTCTATATTCCAAATCTTGCCAAAAAGACATTTCCAAACAAGTTTAATGGGTCAATTCAACTCTAAATAGATCAGAGCTCAGGCATTTCTTTTTCTGTAAGAAAGAAGTCCCTCTGCCTTTCATCATTGCCTGAAATTGTCATCTGGGCCTCCTCATCCAAATTTCAGTATTGAGAACAACCATTAGTGCCTTTGAAGAAAGCAAAAACTAGTTTCCTTTGAGTCTTAGCTTATCCCAATCAAGGTTAGCTCCATGAAAGCATCCCAACTAAAGTCAATAGCATATAAGACTTCCTGTTCCTCATGGACCATCCCACAGTGGAGCTCAGCTTTAAGTTGGGTTGTGTTCAGAACATTAACTGCATTGACTAAAAGGTGAGGTTGCATTAACTAAAACTTCCTCGCCTGTCACTGGAATTGATAGCCATCCACCAGGAGAATTAAGATCAAAGTGCAGACCAAATTCCCGAGCTAAAATGAGTTGGAGCTAGAGGTCATCGCTTCAGTCCTCAGCCTATTATCTGGATATAACTCACATTTCTCCATTGGCAACCCTTTCCTATTTGAGGAGTTGTCAATTTTAGAGAATTTGTGGGCCCTGAGTTGGTTCTAGTGACTCACTCTCAGATGTTGTCTGTTGTCTGCATTCCCCTGCCACCACCCACCACTGTCACCTGCTGGTTCTCCTACCCACTGTCCCTACCTCAGCCCCATGAGCCTGCCTCGAAGTCCTACTTAGTCTAAAACACTCCCTGCCCAACAAATTGGACAACTTAGAAGAAATGGCTATCTTCCTGGAAATGTACAACTTTCCAGGACTGAAATCATGAAGTAGAAAATTTGAACAGATTACAAGTAAGATGGTAGGGAGTTTAGTTGATTGATTGAGACAGAAGCCCAGGACCAGACGGTGTCACTGGTGATTCAGAGAATCAATACCAGTTTGTCTCAAACTCTTCTAGAAGTTTGAAGATGGATCACTCTTAAACTCATTTTAGGAGGCCAGCATTACCCTGATACCAAAACCAGACAAAGACGAGAAAATTACAGGCCAATATCTCTAATGACTATAGATGCAAAAAACCTTCGAAAGTATCAGCAAACCAAATTGAACACATTAAAGCAGTGGTTCTCAAACTTCTTAATGCTGTGACCCTTTAATACAGTTCCTCATGTTGTGGTAACCCCCATAAAATTATTTTCGTTGCTACTTCATAACTAATTTTGCTACTGTTATGAATAGTCATGTAAATACCTGATATGTGTTTTCCGATGGTCTTAGGCAACCCCTGTGAAAGGGTTGTTCGACCCCTAAAGGGTCATGATCCACAGGTTGAGAACCGCTGCATTAAAGGGATCATACACCATGATCAAGTGGGATTCATTCCAGGGATGCAAGGATGGTTTAACATCCATGATCACTCAATGTGATACACCACATTAACAAGATAAAGGATAAAAATCAGTCATCTGAACCAATGAAGAATTTTGCCCAATGCTTTAATGACAAAAAGAAAATCTCAAAGTGGGTATAGAGGGACTACATCTCAACGTAATGAAGGCCATATATGACAAACTCACAGCTAGGATCATACTCAATGGGGAGAAACAAAGTTTTTCTCGAAGATCAGGAAGGAGACAAGAATACCACTCTTATTCAAGAATGGAAGACCCAGGAATTAGGCAAGAAATAGGCAGTCAGACTATAAAGGAAGAAGTACAGCTCAGCATTTGTAGGTGTCAAGACACTGCTTCTCCCCATCGTTTGCTGGTCACCTGGGATTAGAACTCATTAACCCATCATCAGATAATTGCATGTTGCTGATTTCAACAAAATGCCTGAAATATCCATAAGAGGTTGGTATAGGATGAAAACGGTTCCTCCTCAGAAGCGATGTGACACCAGCGGTATGTTTGCTGGTTAAGCCCTACCTCTGTCCTCCCATTTCAGCTTGTGTACACCCCCATGGTTATTTTATGGATTTTCACACAGGTCAGCTCTCCTGCTCATGAAGCCCTTAGTACTCCATGCCTATCTTTCACAAGGTTTCCAAAGTTATAGCTTGGCGTTTGTCTGTAACAGATGTTTCCCCCTTGTATGTGTCAAGAAGGCAAATATCTGTGCCCACTGAACCCGACACAAATTGAGCAAATGAGTGTCATGGAAAAATAAGATGACAAGTTCTAGTCTCAACTGTCACTAAAAAGTTTTGTTTGTTTTTAAACCAGGAAAAGTCCCTGCAGGATGATAGCATTGAGTATGTACACACACACACACACAGAGAGAGAGTAGAGTGTGGTTCCAGGTAGGTTTCTGATTGGTAGGCTTTGAATTTCCTACCTGTAAGCAGTCTCTTATGAGAGGTCAGCATACAATTTCATGGTATTTCACCCTCATGTATACCTAGCCAGTAGTCAGTGTGGGGTCCAGAATCATTGATCGATGATCCAACCCAAGACTTCAGAGCACTGACTTGCAAGCCATAACACAGTCCTGAACACCCAGAGGCAACAATATTCACTTCGTTTATGGGCACCAGGACTACCTTTGTCAGTGAGGTGCCCACCATTGTCGATAGAGAGGAAGTCTGGATCTGAAGGCAAGGCCGCCCGGGATTAGAACTCGTTAACCCATCAGATAATTGCATGTTGCTGATTTTAACAAAATGCCCATAATATCCGTAAGAGGTTGGTAGAGGATGAAAAAGGTTCCTCTTTGGAAGCGACTGATACCAGCGGTATGTTTTCCAACAAAAGTAAAAGCAAGTTTGAACTTCTGAAGAAGACCCCTTCTTGGTACCTTCCCCTGGAGCCCCTCAAGGTGTCTCTATCTTTAGGGTTTTTGCTTCAATGTCTTCATCCCATTCTTCCCAAAGGTGTCAGGTAAAGCTCAGGTAGAGCCCGAGTCTGGATTAATAACCACGGTCCCTGGTCACGGTATGGGCAAAGCTGATCTTAGCCTTTCACGTCTCATTAGATGATAAATACACACATGGGCATTCAGAAAATGCCCTCTGAAAAGTGGGGTCAGGAATGGCCAAGAAACAAGTTGGTTAAAGTAATACAAAGAGGTGAGGATAGGATGCAGACTTAAGTCTTGGCCCAACACATTTATGAACAGGCAGAGAGAGTAGCATCTTATCACCATAGAAACAGCCTGCTATGTGGTACATGCTCTCATGTTGAATGGCCCCATAGCACTAGATGCCAAGCATCTGTCTGGCACTAGAGATGTGTCATCTCAAGGACTTCCAGACCGAACTGCTAGCCCACAGCAGAGACCCTATGGGAGGTCTTTCAGATTAGATTGACATCTTGTTTTCTGGTCTTTACCAGCTCTCCCAAAGCTCCCCGTCCCCTCCCCCCTCCTGTTCCGTTATCAGCCCTGGGTTTGGGGCTGATATTAAGAGGGCTCTGATAAAGCTCCCCAAGTGGCAGCAAGCTGTAAACATTCCCACTGATGCCATTTGATTAACCCGCTGAGAAAATGCCTGAAGGAGGCCTGGGCTTGTCACTGAGAGACAGGCAAGTGTGCCACACCAAGCTGTTGAAAAGCAAGTGGGTTGGGGCCACCGCCGTGGAGTTATATAAAGCACTTGGCCCCGGCCCAGAGGCCTCCGCAGCATCACATACGCAGTCTGCCAGGGTGGCTGTGGGTTTATGCTTTGATGGACATATGCAATGGGGATGCATTCATAGCCCAGATAAGTGAATGACCTATTAGTGGCAAGCAGGGATAGAGATAAAGCCTTGTGCAAAATCCTGTCCCACATTCCAAAGCCACAAACAATTTGGTTTAACACCCTCGCTATATCCCATCCAAATAGCGTCCCTGTCAGTAGGTTGCCACTTCTAAACGTCCGCCTATTGGAAGGGGATGTGGTAGAGAAGACAAGGGTTAACCAATTGCTGAAGTCTTACAGGTCAAGTGATGGCTAAAGCCTTGCACTTAGACTCATTATTCTAATTATTTGAATCACATTTAGAATTTTTTCTAACGAAACACTCATCCCCACGTCTTGCAAGGAACACCGCCCGGAAAGAGACTCGGTACGGCTGCGCATCTGTGACGTGGGAAGTATTTAGTCATTGGCTCCGGACGCAGGGACAGGCTGGGCAGAAGACCGTGTTGGAACAAGTAACAAAGTTTGAAAGCTTGCCAGCAAGACAGGATTGGGATTTGAATGTTCCAGATACCTTATCGGAAGGATTCTAGGTCTCTGGACACTTGCCCAGTTACATTCTGCCGTGGACTCCAGCAACAAGGCTACTGTTGGCCGTGGGGGCGCGTCGGCCCTCGTGAGCGGCCGGGGGGGGGGGGGGGGGGGGG
>PVJL010014241.1:0-28837 GCA_004026885.1 Lyroderma lyra | reverse complement strand
ACACAATCAATAGTTTAATGTTTATTTGGGGATGAGTGGGTTAGGGAGGGGAGAAAGGGGAGGGGGTGGGAGAGGAGGGGGGGAAGCTAAATATAAGGTGATGGAAAGAGAAGTCACATTAGGTGGTGAACTTATTATACATCAAGTTGACAATGCACTGTAGAATTGTATGCCTGAAACCTATGTAATCCTTGCTAACGGATGTCACCCCAATAAGTCTAACAATAAAAATGAATTAAAAAAAAAGAAAATTAGTCAGACAGAAAAAGACAAATACTGTATAACCTCACATATATGTGGAATCCAAAAAAATAGAATACATTTTTAAAAATAGAAAACAAATCTGTCATAAATACTAAGCACAGATTGGTGATTTTCAGAGACAGTGGGTAAGGATGGTGATCAAAAGGTACAAACTTTCAGTTATAAGATAAGTAATATTTAGGGATTTAAAAAATATAACATGTGGAAGATTTATAAAAATAGATTTATATGATAAAGAAGTCTTTGATGAACAGTTGATATATCTGTGTAAGACACTATAAAATAAAATATACTATTCATATGTAGTTTAAAAATTCATCTAAAGTGTAGCACCAATTAAAATATCACACACCCTCATCCTTATTCCATTATGAATCCTGTTATGTCATCTGCATAAATATATTTTCTGTCAGTAGATTTCAGAAGAGGGGTCATGTTCCATTCATCTTTAACCTGAACAATAGCATTAAAACAAAGTTATGTGCATAGTACTAGTTCAATACATCATAAAATTGGGTAATTGTAACTAATATAGTCAAACATTTTGTTTAGAAATGAAACTATATAGGAACATCAACCTTGTCATACAGAAGAAAGTTGTCATTGCATAGGAAAGTATGCTTGATATTTAACTTCAGAGACAGTTTTACTCTAAATCAGATATTCTATAGTAGTCATATTTAGTAGTTTTTCTTCTGATGAAGGGAGCCAATGTTAAAAAAACAAACCCATTCAACAGTATCTCTTCCTTTATTTATACCACATATTTTTGTCCAATAATTTGTACGAATTCAGTTTTTTTGAGTAAAATATTTTGCTCTGACTAAAGGTGTCACTGTGGTATACTTCTATGTAAGCGTGAAATGGCCCTTTGGGTGAGACTATAAATAAAACTTTTTTTTCCATAAACACATGTTAATTTTAGTTATATATATATATATATATGTTACCTAAGGCAATTGGATTTTCTCTTTAATCAACACCAAAGATACTGTATCTTTAGACATTTATCTTAGAGTTAAATAAAAAACTGTATACATTCTTGTTTTCTTTTTTTAACTTCAGTTTACTGAATTCTTTTGAAAAAGCATGTAAAGATAGATATTAGGTCCTTTGAGAAAACAGGTTTAGCAAGGCTACCTTTGTGTTTGGAATCCACAGTTCAAGAGTCTTGCAAGGCAGAACTGGGTGAACAAGGACATTACTCAGGGTGTGGTTTCTGGCTTGTGGGGAAAGGAAAAATATGATATTGTGAGCAAAGCTGTTTGGTCTCTGGAAATGACCCAAGACATAACTCATGGCTCACCTGCTTAAAAGAGAATACTAGTACAAAAGTAATACTTTAGGAATATACATCAAGATATTGATCAAATTCAGCCATCTGAGACTTTAAAGGGCTGGGAAAGAACAATGCATATTTCCTAGTTGAGGTATACTTTCCAGTTTCTCTTTATTGATTTACCCCTGTGATCTCACTTGTTTTGCCCACCCTACAAAATAAACTTGCTGCTGCCAGACGGGGTCTCTGTGTCTCCATCAGAGCTCAGAGAACCACCTGGTCCCAGCTTTTCTATCTATGTCTGTGTCTGGTGTTTATTTTTTCATTCCCCATTGCCTCCTCTCTAGTTCCCTTTTCCCCATGCAGGTAGTGGCAGCAATGTACAGATTTAATGCAATTCCCATCAAAACCCCACAGACATTTTTAAAATAAAATCTATTAAAAACTATCAGATTCATATGGAACCACAAAATACCACAAATAGCCAAAGCATTCCTACATAAAATAAATAAGGCTGGAGGTATCATGCTCCCTTATTTCAATCTGTACTACAAGGCCATCAAAAATTGTAACAGTTTGGTATTGGCAGAAAAGTAAACACACAGACCAATGGAACAGAATTGAAAGCCCAGAAATAATCCACAAATATATAGACAGATAATTTTTGACAAACAAGCAAAAAATTTTCAATGAGGAAAAGCAACCCTCTTCAGTAAATCGTGCTGGGACAATTAGAAAACCACATGCAATAGAATGAACCTGACCTGCAAACTATCAGTATATACCAAAATTAATTCAAAATGAACCAAAAACCTCCATATAAAACCCAAACTGATAAACTGCATACAAGAAAACATCAGTACTAAACTTGTAGTTTAGAGAGGACTTCATGAACCTGACCTCAAAGGCAAGGGAAACAAAAGCAAAAATAAATGAATAGAACTATATAAAACTAAAAAGCTTCTGCACAGCAAAAGAAACCATCAACAAAGCAAAGAGACAACCAACCAAATGGGAGAAATTATTTGCAACTAATGCTGAGGATAAGGGGCTAATATCCAAAATATACAAAGAACTCATACAACTCAACACACACACACGAATAAAC
The DNA here is from genome assembly GCA_004026885.1 of Lyroderma lyra. Lineage (NCBI taxonomy): Eukaryota > Metazoa > Chordata > Mammalia > Chiroptera > Megadermatidae > Lyroderma > Lyroderma lyra. The sequence continues at coordinate 26,186 of PVJL010014241.1, read as the reverse complement.
AAACAATCTAATTAAAAAATGTGCAGAGGACCTGAACAAATAGTTCATCCAGAAAGACATTCAAATGATCAATAGGTATATTAAAAAATGCTGAACTTCCTTACCTATTGGGGAAATGCAAATCAAAATCACAATGAGATATCACCCTACATCTGCTAGACAGCTATTATCAACAAGGCCAAGAGTAACAAGTGCTGAAGGGTCTATAGAGAAAAAGGAACTCTTGCACACTCCTGGTGGGAATGCATATTGGTATAATTGCTATGGAGGACAGTGTGGAGGTTTCTCATAGAATTGGGAGTGGAGTTACCATATAGCCCAGCAATCCTCCTGAGAAGTTCCCAAAAGATTTTAAAACCTCATTCCACAAAAACTAATGCATCCCAGTATTCATCGCAACACTATTCACAGTGGCTGTCATAGAAACAACAAAAGTGCCCTTCAATAGATGACTGGATAAAGAAGCTATGGTACATATACACAATGGAATATTACTCAGCTATAAGAAAAGATGAAATACTGCCATTTGCAACAATATGGATAAACCTTGAAAATATCATACTAAACAAAATAAGTTCCACAGAAAAAAACAAAAACCATATGATTTCATTCATATGCAAAATATAAAACTGTAAGCAACAAATAAACATAAATTCATGGATACTGTCAACAGTTTAGTGGTTATCTGAGGGTAAGAGGGGAAAGGGATGGGATAGCAGGGAAGGGGAGTCAAATATATTGTGACAGAAAGAAAACTGACTCTGGGTGGTGAACACATAATGCAATACATAGATGATGCACTGTAGAATTGTACACCTAGAACCTATTTAATTTTTATGAACCAATGTCACCCTAGTACACTTAACAATAAAAAAAAATCTTGTCAAATGTATTAGTATGTCTTACCTCAGAGAATTCTGATGACTACTCAGTGTAATGAGAAGTGGGGTGTCTGGTTTTTACAAGTTACTTGAAATTGGTTACCTTAAATTATAAAGCTTTATGTCCTGACCTTTGTTTTTCAAATGAACACCTATCTCATGCCTACAGAGAAAAGGCAGGGGTTGGTGAAAGGGAGTGCAACAACCTGCTGGTAAACTGCTGGTTGTTCTTGTATGTAATTCCACCATGACTTTAGTTTGTACAGAACTTCCAAGGCTCAGCTGGTTATTTTGTTTTTCTCACAGTATATAAACTTAAGTAAAAATGGGTTCCACATTTTGATGATGACAAAACTGAGACAGAGTTCAGAAGGAAAATGGCAATAAGCAGAAACAGGAAAAAGGCTTGTGAGTCTATATCTTTTTGTGAACAACTTTTACTTTAGCCATGCTGGTCATTACCAATAACTTAAAGATGTAATCAGCCCTCAATAATGTAGTAATCACTCATTTTGGACTAGTTACTTCAAACCTTTTCAGCAATTCTCACAGTGCTCTCAGCCTTCTTTTCATAGAAAAAAATACTAGCTTTTATTGGGCACTTACTGTAGAGGCATTCTTCTAGGCACTTTTTATACATAATATCATTATTTCTCTCACTAAGTTTAACTAGTATGCTATTTAACTTTATTCTCAACAAAACAAAACAAAACAAAACAAAAAACAACAACTTCACTGAGAGAATAAGTAAATGACCTAAGAATTACAGAGTAGATTGCAGTACCACTGTAAAAACAAACAAACAAACAAACAAAAACCCAGACAGTCTGAACTTAAGTCTCTTATTCTTCTAACTTTACCATGTTACCTCTCTTAACTGCTCTGACAAAGTAATATTAGAGAGTAGTGTCATCATCCATCCCCTACAAAAAAAGCGGTAGAATAGAGAATAGATAAGTTAAATTTTAAAATGTTAAAATACATTCATGGCATAAATTACTCAGGAAAAAAGGTTATTTATTTTTTATTTTTTGGGTAGTTTCCTAGCTGGGAATCGAACCCAGGCCTCAGCGTTGAGAGTGCTGGAACCTAGCCACTACATCACCAGGGCACTACCCTAAAAAAAAAACAAAACTGTTTTTTTTCCCTTTTCAAATCACACAACCAATTCTTTAAATCACACAATTACTCTGCTTATGCATAAGAATAAAACATCTTAGTGAGTTTGTAAAGTAGCAAAAAATAGCCAAAAACATATTGCTAAAATTTCTATCCTTATCGAAACTTGAATAATAAAGTACACTGTGAATAAGAGTTTGCATATTTTAATCATATCTGGCCCAGGTCTGTCTTTCACCCTTAAAAATGTAGACACACATGCATGTGGGCATACACATGCATGTCCACACAAATACACAATGATTTGAAGGTCTTAATTGCCAGGAAATCAGATTTGGGATTTTAATGCTATGATGCTGGATATTTAAAGGATTGGCTATAATAAATTTCTCAAGATAGATTCAAGTTTGTGGAAGATAAAGAAATGTGTATGGTGCATATTTCTTCCAAAATAATACCAAGCTGCTGACATGTTTATAGGTTTTTCTTAATTCTAATACTTTACCTCCATTTTCAACTGCCTGCTTAGTTGATTATTAATATTCTCACATACATTCCAACACATTCTAACTCTAAGCCTAATCAGTTCCAAATGTGTAATTAAAAAAGAGACATTATAGGCTTCAATACATGACATAGACAAACAAGGCCTGAGTTTCCATTTTTGTACCATTGTGGTGTAATTGTGATTATTTTACATTGAATTCATGTCCACTTGCTTGTTAAATAATCACAGAAATGAACGGTTTCTTGAAACCAAGGTTTTACTTTTTGTCTCTAGATCTGCATAATATTGCAAGGCATCTGGAACATAACTGACAGTCAATTAATATTTATAGAAAAATAATATTAATATATTAGGGAGGCATCAGAAAAACTGTAGAATTAAATCTTTGCCTGTTTGGTAATTTGATATAAATAGCACCATGGTTATAGAGCACAAGATCAAGAATTCTATAACAGATGCCTCTCACGCCCATGTGATAGTTTCTTGGAAGACCTCTTATTTCAGTGGCTGTTGTTGGTGGACAGTTCCAGAAGAGCTCTGACAACTTTCCGCTAGCAGCTGTTGGAGCCTTTCTGTTTTCTACCTCAAGGCCTTCTCTTATACCTCTTAGTCCTGATAGTAATGCAGCTCAGAAGTGCAGTTGAATTAACACTCTTTGGGGGCAACTTTAAACTATTGGAGGGTGGAAGTCAGTGAATAGACCCTCAAGCTATCTTTTCAGGTAAATTATTCTGGGTGGTATTTTGTATAATTCTCGGGAGGTCTCAGTAAAATTGAGTGCCTGTTTCCCACAGTAGCTACTTAAAAATTCACTCTTTCATTGGCTTTATTTTCTTTCATGTCTTAGTCTCCCTATTCTCTCATTTTGCCTTCTGGGATTACATCCCATAGAAACTACATCGAGCCAAGTCTTTGCCACAGACTCTTTCAGGGGAACCTAAATTAAGACAAGTTCATACTAATTACAACTGAAATTAGCTTCTGCCACTTATTAGCTGTGTGGCATTGGTCAACTTATTAAACTTCTCTGAGTATAAGTTTCTCTGTCAATATAATATCATCATATTCAAAGCATAATAATAGCATCTACCTCACATGGTTGTTGAATAAATATTGGACACAATAATACATGTAAAATTTTTAGCATAGTGTCTAGCTGATGTAAAGAATTAATAAAATGATGATTAAAAATTCCACTATACCACTATTTTACTAAGTATGTACATACAGATTAAATCTGTGATGGTCTTGTAGCACTCACATAACCAGTTCTAACTAACTTAGATGAAATAATACTATCATTTCTCCACATTCCTCCAACCCTGTTTTCCAAAGAATACCTAGCAAAAATGATTTTGTAAATATTTAAGTGCTTTTTATAAATCGGACAAGGATTTTTGATGAGCACATAGTTAACAGCATAGCATGACATATTGAAATATGACTGGCAGTCAGCCACCACATTGATTATAGTAGTATTCATGAGGGAAAGCAACTTGGATGGGAAAATTTGGCTGCCCCCATTATTAGGAGCACAATCCAAAAAGCCCTAATCAGGAAAGCTTCTCAAGCAGTAAAATTGCTATTTCTAGCCTAATGAACTATTAATCATAATGAACATGCTTTATATTCAGGTGCATTGTCACTGAACATACAAGTTCCAGACATCAGTCTCAAGAGTGAACCCTTACTACACTCACACATAACAGAAGATACTTTTGTAATTTTGCAATGTGATTAAAAAATGGTTTTGTATTTTCATGAGATACTTATTCAGATTTTGATGCAAGTTTTAGTAATAAAAGAAAAATATAAATATTCCATTCATTGTAAAAACTTTGTTGGATAGTAATGCAAAACTTAAAAATTAGAAATAATTAGCAACAAATATGAGGTGGTATTTGAATAATTTCCAGAATACCTCAGGTATTTAAAGTGAGAACAATGTTTTTATTTTATTTTATTTTTTTAGATTGTGGCACATGAACCACATGTGGAACTAGATATACATTTAAAAAGTGATTCCCAGCCATTTTCACATGATAGTACACAGATAAATGGTAACATTTATGTTATATGTGCAGAAGTAATGAATGAGATCTTCCATTCCTATTACCTAAAACACCTTCTATTAAAAAAATGAAACCAAAGCAAAGCAACACAACAAAAACCCACTAAATCTTCAAACATGCTGTCCTAGTTTAAATATACTTGTTTACTGTTTACAAAAGCAATTCTTCCATTTTCCTATTTATCAAGGTTTGGCCAAAACACAAACATATTTACAATAACACTAATACAAATTCTTTCCTGTCTGAGTACAGTTTTTTACTCCATTTTCAAAAATAGGCTTATAGAGGGGGTGAAAAGAAACTTTTTCTTTAATCTCAGAAAGAGATTTTTAGTTTCAATGTAAGTGACAGGCAGAAATATGGCTTTCCAAAGATGTCTATGTACAAATTTTTAAACCTATGAATATGTTAAATTACATGAAATAGGAGATTTGAAGTATTTGTTGAAATTATGATTACTAATCAGTTCCTATCCTTAAAATAAAGAAATTATCTTGGTTTTTCTAACTTGACCCAATATAATGACAAGGTCCTTAAATGTAAAAGAGAATGAAAAAATATCAGTTTCAGAATGATGCAATGTGAGAAACACTTTAATAGTCATCTGGCTTTGAAAAAGAAAGAGGGCCATGGACCTAAGGAATGTATTAATAGAAAGCCCTTATAATCTTCAAAATACAATAACAGATGCTTTCTAAGAGCTTTCAAAAAGGAACACAGACCTGCTGACACCTTGACTTTAGCCCAGTGAAAACCACTTTGAACTAACCTTCAGAACTCTAAGATAATATATTTATATTGTGTTAAGCAATTAATTTGTGGCAATTTGTCACAACAGCGATAGGAAACTAATATAGTACACTTTATTAAAAAATACAGATAAAAATTAATTCACTATTATGTACTAAATTAAGAAAACATATATTTTGATTACTTTCTACTTATTTCAATCCAATAATTAGCATATTTTCAAGTAGTTTTTCCAAGACTTTTAAATAACACTTATGTAGTGCTATCAGAGAATCATGAAGGGCCCTCTCACACAAAAAATATATTAACAGCTTGTTATATTCTTTATGTCACCTAAACAAAATCTGTGAGAAGAAGACTTGTACTCTAACACAAGCAGGTTATCTGAAAAAATAGAAATTAATTTTGTGCTTTTAAAAATAAAATATGCATATCTCCATAATTCTAGGTTTTAATAAAACCACCCAAAACAAGTACAGTGCAAACATATTGATTCTTTATGAACTATAAATTTTACTTTAATATTGAAGAGCAGATAAAATAATTATTTATATACAAAGACACACAAATATGTTTTATAATAAATTAGATTTTTGCATGAGTTTTAAGACAAATATATTTTTCACATGTAAAATTATTGTTAATTATTCAATCACAGTTGACATAAAAAATTATTTTATATTATTACAGGTGTAGAACACAATAATCAGACATTTATATAATTAATGAAGCGATTCCTGATCAGTCCAGTACCTGACACTACATATAGTAATTAAGATATTATTGACTATATTCCCTATGCTGTACTTTATATCCCCATGGCTATTTTCTAACTATCAATTTGTATTTTTTAATCTTTTCGCCTATTTTACCCAGCCCTCAAACCCTCCTTTCATCTGACAACCCTCTGTTTGTTCTAGGTATCTATGACTCCGTATCTGTCTTATTTGTTTATTTTGTTTTTTAGATTCCACGTACAAGTAAATTTATTTTCAACATAAGCTCTCACAGATGTCCTAGTGTGTGAGTTGACATTTTTTTAAACTTTAAGGAGTACTAAATTAAATATTATCTGCTATTTTCAGTTTTTCTCATGTGTGTATAGTAGATGTTGCCAAATAGATTGCAAGCTTCCCAAGAGCAAAAACAGTGTAAGCTATTTCTTTGGTATTATCACTATAGTTCCTTATGTGAAAACTCCAGTTCAAAGTTTCTCTATCAACTTTGAATTATTCTCAATAGGTCCAGCTATAAAGTGAGACCTAGTCCTTGTGGATAAATGAGATGCCCATAACAGACTTGACTATTTATTTCATTATGCCCTATCATTGCATTATGCAAAATCTGCTTCTAGCTGTTCATAGTCAGCCCCCTGGGCTTACACAGAGTGGGACATGAAAACATACACCATGATAGCTTATTCCAAAAGGCTGTATGACAGTTTACCAGAGAGAAGAAAATGTTTTGCTCTGTTTTTTCCTTTTGCCTCCTTTCTCTCTTCATTCCAGACTGGTCTCAAAATTAAGAGGAAAAAAATAAAAATAATCAGGAATTATTCAGAAGAGTACTAGAGCACTCTAATTTGTTGACAGTAGAAGGTTTTTTATTTGTTAGCACATTGCCATTTCTATATCCTGTACCTTACCCTACAATTTTACTGAATGCTGGTGACACAGTCTCTCAGCAAAACAAAACTATTTTTTCTGCTATCTTCTCAAAAGTGCTTCTCTTTTCTGAGGTTTACAACATTAAGCCAAAACAAAACATCTGAAATAAAAGTAATATAGCAGTCAATCAAAAGGATGGTTTTCTAACGTGGCATTCAAACACACACACACACACACACACACACACACACACACACACACACATCTATATGTTACACACACAAATAATGTTTGATTGCATTGGCACCATGTATATATAACCTTAAACCTTACTTCAGTGGGCCAGGGTGGTTAGCTCTTAATGTTGTGAAATATGCCACTTGTCCTCCTATTAATGGGGACATAAGTCTTTTAGTAACTTATAAGCTAGCTCTTTCCTGTGAATCTTGCTTGTGTTATTTGCTACTACTGTCTTCCATCTCATCACTCATGTCTTCTCATGCCTTCTCTTGTTCAAACCTATGCTTTTAGTTGCAAATTGGGTTCTCTGAGATTAGCATGCAGTAGGTGTATAAGAGTATGTTCTTTAGATCAAAACCTGTGGAAGAGAAGGAACTAGAAGAAAACAGAATTAGGCAGAAGGAGAAATTTATCTGGTATGAAGAGCCAACAAAAATGTCAGCAAACCTCATCAAGATGGGCTTTCAGAGCTAGCCTACAGTAGTTGGCCAAGAGCTCTTGTACTTTTTTGTCAATCAGTCCTTAATATGAGCTGTTTTTTGGGTAAGGAAATTTTTTTACCCTCCACCCAACAGGCAAGAAAATAACTTCTTCATTATTGGGAAAGAGGGTTCTCAGTGGCAAAATATAGTGTCCACCACAGTCTACAACATGAATCATATTATTAAAAATTTTAATTAAAATGAACCTGCTAAATAATAAAATCAACAAATAGAAGTTCAAAACATAATTTTCTTAAGATATCCCTCAGGGGTCCCCAGCCTCTGGGCAATGAATCAGTACTGATCTATGACTTGTTAGGAACTGGGATGCACAGCAGAAGGTGAGCTGTGGGTAAGTCAGTGAAGCTTCATCTGTGTTTCAAGCCCCCTCAACCTCATTGCTCACATTACTGCCTGAGCTTCATCTCTTCTCAGATCTTTGGTAGCATTAGATTACCATAGGAGAGAAAACTTTATTGTAAACTGTGCATATGAGGGATATAAGTTGTGCTGCTTCTTGTGGCAGGCTTTAAGTCAAAATTCAATACTTATTTTATTCCATGCATAGGCTGCCCATTATTTTGTTTACAACTTCCATCTATGGCATTTTTGCATAGTGTGCACTTGTCACAGTCACAGTTTTGGTAAGCCCACAGTGAAACTCTAGCCTAAATAAGTAATATAAAACTCACCATCTTTGGGTCTTTCCAACTCTGAAAAGTTGGAGGGGGTTCCCTGGTGGTGTAGTGGCTAGGCTTTGGGGCTCTCAACACCATAGCCTGGGTTCAATTTCCAGCCAGGGAACCACCAAAAAAAAAAAAGAAAAAAAGAAAAGTTGGAAATACCCAAAGATGACACATCAGAAGACTCTAAGGTTGCTAACAAAAATAAAGCTGCCTTTTAAAAATACACTAAAAGTTTTACTTGAATTACAGGTTCATTGCAACAGATGAGTCACCTTTTTCAAGCCCACTTTTTATATGTGGTGACCAGCTATCAAATGAAGCCATGAAACATTCTAAATGGCTTTTTCACATGGAGACCAAGCACCCTTCATTAAAAGAAAAACTTTGAGTTTTTTTTTAAGTGAACATGAAAAACAGAAGCAATAATTGAAGGCCATCATTTCATCAAATGTATTCTAAGAACACTGAGAGCATCATTCTTAGTGACTAACCTCATTACTAAAGTTAAGAAGCCCTTTACTATTGGTGAAAAGTTGATCCTGCCTGCTGCTAAGAAAATTTGTAGTGAAATTTTAGAATGCTGCACTTCAAAAGGTGGCATGTATTTCTCCTTTTGCTAGCATTGAAACTGGATAAATTGAGGATATCGAGGCACAATTGTTAGAGAGGATTATTGAGTCACTGAAGAACACAATCCAGGTTATTGAGTCAACCAATGTTTGCAATGAGGCAACAACACTTGTTTTTCTGTGATATATTTTTCAGTAGAATGTGTATTAAAATATGTTATGTGTACTTTCGTAGCCAAACAACACCATGGCTGCAGAATTATTCAAGACTGAATGATTGCATATCAAAAAACTGAATTAGTAATTTTGTGTCAGCATATGCATGGATGGAGTGACTGCCATGACTAGACAGCTTTCTGGTTTCACTACTCAGGTCAAAGAGGCTGCTTTTGAATGTGCGTCTATGCAACATGATCCATAGAGAAATGTTGGCTAGCCAAAAAATGTCACCTGAACCTAACAATGTTAGGCAGGATTATGGGAACATGGCAGATAAGGGCACAAGCATTCAGGCAAAATGCAGAGTGGTTTGGGGCTTAGAATAGGGGCATCTTGCCAGGGACAGGAATTTGATTGCAAACAGTCAAGGCTGTCCATGTGTAGGACATCAGGGACACAGCAGAATTTTCTCATGAGACAAGCAGGATGTTAATGATTAACAAAATATTGCTGAGCTTTTGCAGATTTTTTCTACCTCTTTCTTGTATATCTGCCTCAATAAAAGGAGAAAGCAAAGGCCAAAACAGAAACTCCTTCAGGACTCCTCCCTGCCTCTTGCACTTCATTTTGGTGTCTTGAGTTTCATTCCTGTGCCAGCGACCTCGACAGATGGTGCCCCGTGTGATGTACTCTTATTTCATGCTGACAATTTGGAAGTGATCGTGGAAAGTGATGAGGGCTTTTTGGATATCCATTCATCCTGGTAAAGGACAGACATGAGGAATTTCCAACACCTCCCCTGGAATCAAACACTAGCAGGAATTTTTCTCTTTTTATCATGGGTCTTTCTCTTTCACCACCTCAGCTCAGTCATCTCTTAACCTAAATACTTGCTTTGGACCACAGGATGCAAACAATATTCCAATAAGCAGCTTGCAGACTTTCTTATAGTTGTAGACAAGCAATGTCCTTGGTATCCCAAAGAGGGGAGCTTAAAATTGAAAGATTGGGAATGCATGGGACTTTGACTACAGCAATCTTTTGGGCCTCTAACTATTCAACATCTTATTATCTGGATTCATTGTAGGCTAGCTCTCTGACCCATTCAGAAGAGATCCTCCTTCCCTAAAGACATTTCCTATTCCCTTCCTATACCTGAGGAATTACCACCACCTCCTCCATCCCTGTAACCCCTCCACCCCACTTTACCCACCCTCACTAATTGTGCCAAACCTGTTCAGGGGCTACTGCTCCTGAATTCCAGAAACTTTCCTTTGAGCCTATGATTAACAAATGCTTAAAATAAGGAATTAAACAAAAATTGTTGAATGTACAGGTTTTTCCTGTTCTTAGATGAGCTAATCAAGTTCCCCAGCATGAGACTTTCCCTTTTCAAGTATTCAAAGAATTTTTAGAAAGCCTTAATGACAATGGCCTCCAAAGCCCTTTCACCTGGGGTATTCTCAATGCTATTGCCCAAGGGTATGAAATGCTACCTGGGACTCAAAAAAAAAAAAATCTTAATGTGAGATCAGTTTCTGGAAGCAGCTGCTGAGTGATTTGCTCACCAGAGTGAAGTTAGACTAATATTTGTCCATCACAAATGCCTGTCTAGTCAGTTAAAATAAAATAAGTGTTTCTTATGTTGTCTTGTGTATATGTAAATTTTTTACTTTTGTGTAAATTGTGGCATTTTAGGGTTAATATTCCCATAACCACAGTTAAATCCAGGTTCAATAGTCAGATCCAGGTGTCATTTGTCCTGTTTGGGTACAATTAGACTAAACATCCAAACACAGTGTCTATTTGTCTATGTGTCTATCTGTAGATCCAGATTTATATGTATATGTGTATGTGCAGCCATTTTAATTCTAGGATCAACAATGGGATCTAAAATCTTAGTCCCAACTAAAGGTCCATTAGACAGAGTATTAAATAAGTGATAAATTTATAGTTTTAGGCCATTAACTGATAGAAAAGAGCTGAAACACCAGGCGGTAGTAACAAACTTTATTAAGCAACTTGCTGGGCTGTCTCACAATGGGAGAACAGCAGCAATGTCTCAAAAGACAGAGAATTTTACAGGGAAGTAGCACACCAGAAAATTGCAGAGGTATTGGGGTGTGATTGACTGATTTGAATGTAGCGAGAGGGGGTGTTGGTGCATGATTGGCTGATTTGAGTTTAATGCACCAACAGTTTCATACCATTTGGCCTGGTTTCCTGTAAAGTGAAACTTGAGTAAATTAGGGAGCAGAGGGGCAGGCTTTAGCTACACAAAATGGCCACTCAGCGCCATTGGAAGTTGTGGCTATCATTAACAAAGGAGAAATAATTGTGCTCAATTGCAATGCTGCTTGGTCTGTATATACATGTTTTAGATTCTGAGGAGAGATGGCTTTTCAATTGTGTTTTTTTTTCTCTTGAACTCTTAGGCTATTTAGCAGTTAAAACTGTTTTGTTAAAGGATCAAGGAACCAGAATGGAGTCTCCTATATACAAGTTTTTTACGATGTAATGCATTAAAAATGATTAAAAAGGTAACTAAATAACTAAATAAATAAATAAACAGGGAAATCCACCTGTCTCCTGGTTCCCTTATAACTGACAGATTCTTCCATACAAAAATGGCTCCTACCCCACCATCTTCTCCTTCTCTTTCTTGACCATACTATGATTTGACACTAGCCTAGGAGACTGAGAGTTAGTTCAGGAAAGAGAAATTGGGCTTGGGAAACCGAAACTAACCTTAGCCCTTACTGTAACCAGGACAGTTGAGACCTATGCTTGACTAATCAATAATAACCATCTGAACAATTGAAGTCTATGCTTTACCCATCAGTAGTGACCACCTAGGTTTCCTTCCACATGTTGCCTAGCAACCTCTCCAACCTATATAACTTCACCCTCCAATGGCCGGAACTGCTGCTCTCTCATTATCATGCAGCCCGGCAGCTTTTTCCAATAAAGCTTGTCACTGCCACCCAGTGTTTCGGCCCATTTCTATCATTTTGGTGCTGAAATCCAGGAGGGGAGCACTGGGACTTGAACGATCCCCCAACCAGGGGTTGATTGGCTCTCCCAGCCCTCCCTTCCCGAACCCTGCTGACCGGGTGCCTTGGAATCTCTCTCAACTTGCCAGTCGCCTAGAGTCTCTCGGTACTGACCATCTGGACCCTCTCTCCTTCCCACCTCACTACTTCTAGGGTGAGTATTATTGACTAACCACCACTCTACTTTGGGTGTCCTGTCTACTCTCATTCTATGAACGTCCAGGTACCTGGCCAGGAGGTCCCCTCATTTTGAGTATCCTCTTTCCCAGTGATGATTGGGGGAGAAAGATCACACCTATGCTCTCACTGGAGAGCTCTGGATGAATTTAGAACGCAATGAGGATGCTCTTTGCCGCTCCTTTCCTCACCTGTTGCCTAATTATACTCTACGCCTAATGGGCTCTTCATATTCTAAATCCCCTCAGAACATGCCACTGGCTGTCCCCTCACCAATCTCAAGCCTCTTTCTTGGGCTGGCAGGTGAGATCAAACCTAAATGACTGGCCTTTCTCTGCAACATGGCCTGGCCTCAATATCGGCTTGACAACCAGTCACAATGGCCTGAAAATGGGACTTTTGATTTCAACATTCTCACGAACTTGGACAATTTTTGTCACCACATTGGCAAGGACCCTGAGATTCCTTATGTGCATGTTTTTTCACCCTCCACTCTCATCCCTTCCTCTACCAATCTTGATCTACTTTCCAGATTTTTCTGGCTCTCGAATCTAAGCCCGTTTTAGGGTGTCCCAAAACCCCTTTGTTTGCTCTTCTATGTCCCCACTATCTCATGTGTTTGCCGTCTTTTGCAGGCACAGGTCAAACAGTTAAAAGCCATTAGGGTGTCTGCCACTTGAAGACTCCCATGACAGGATAACCTGGTCTTGGAACAGGTCACTTAGGACCTGCCAGGCTCAAGACAAATCCAAACAATAGTCAGGTCTATGTTTGTATGGCATGATGTCTCTCCAGAGACTTGATTTTTCTCTCCCTCTGCTCCTTTTCCATCTTGCTGACTTCTGCAGAGAACTTCAGGTTACTTCCCCAATAGGTAGGGACAACGACCTTCTTCAGCAGGAAGCAAATACAGAAGATGAAACCTCCAGCCCCTCAGCTTCCCATAGAGATTTGTGGGGATCACGCATCTCAAGGAAATGTGAGGAAGGCAGATAGAATAGGGGAGATCTCTCGAGACCCCTCCCATGAGACTAGCCCTGCTGGAATAGTCACAGCCTTGATACCACCCTCTCACTAGTAATCCCTGCCCTAGGGTAGGCAGTCACAGGAGGAAGTTCCAGGCAAATACAAGAAAGTTAGAGGGCACAAGAAGCCCACCAGTTTGAGCCAGTTCCTAATGCTTGCGCAGTGAGAACGACAATGACCTTCGTCTCACCTGAGCCTCATTATACCATCATACATATGCCTGGAAGTTCATTAATACAGACTGAACTCTGGGAAAGAGTATGCACAGTCAGAAGGCATTATGTAACAGGCCCCTTGTCAATCAAAAGCCCCATGCCCAGAGGTGTCTCCTCTGAAGACTTAGAAGTAAATGAAAGTATCAAAGCCTTCCAATGATATACTCGTATGGACCCCACTTATCCCCATGGTATGGCTCTCCTCCATTTTCACTTCATCTCCCAATATGCCCAGGATATTAGAAAAAAAACTAAAGAAACTTGAGGATGACCCACCCACCCCACAGTAGGAGCTCCCCAATTTTGCCTTCAAATTATTTAATAATAGAGAGGAACAAGAAAACAGGTCAAATAAAACAGAGATCAGGCTAAATACCAACTGCTTGCAGATCTGTTGGGATTGACAGGTGAGGATTGACGGTACCCTGGGTTCGTGGTCCCTACAGACATCACTCAATTAGAACCTCGGGTAATGCTTCTGGTCTCAGGTAAGCCAATCTCGTTCCTCTTGGATATGGGGGCTACTTATTCCACATTACCTGAGTTTGCAGGTCCCACTTTCTTATCTCCTACCACTATTATTGGCATTTCAGGTAAAACTATCCATTCTTGCCTTACACCCCCGCTTCTCTGCACCTTTAATACTGCCCAATTTGAACACCAAGTTCTAGTCATTTCTCAATGTCCAATCCCTTTATTGGGGCGAGACATCTTGTCCAAATTTAAGGCCACCATCATCTCATTTCCCTTTATTCCTGATTCCACTCCCCAGGATTGTACCCTCCTATTACTTGCTGACTTGGCTCCAGACCCCTTAACAGGTCCATCAACTGCTTCCCTCTACTCCCCTCTTCCTTTAACCCTTTAGTTTGGGATATTGACATTCCATCCACGGCCACACACCACATACCTGTCCTGGTTCGTCTTCGTGATTCACATCTTTCTCCTAATGTTCCCCAATACCCTATTGTTCAAAGACATATACTAGGACTCAAAGCCTCAATTTAAGTCCTCCTTTATAGATCCAACCTTTTTGAGGATCTCCAGATCATGTTCTCTGCCAGCCATTCCAGAGGCCACCGAAGATCTTTCCAATGACTCTGACGGACAGCCCAATATACCTATTTCCTTCAGAGTATAATTAATAACAATAATTCTCCTATTTGGACCCCATCTTTTCAGATACTTTACTAATATTTTATAGTCCTGGATGCAGGCCTTCACTAATCAAAATGTCACCAAAGTCTATACAAATGCTCTACCGGCATCTCCCCAGCCTTTGCTTCCCTGATCGATGCCCCATTACAGCAGGAAGTATCTAGAAGAGTCAAGACCTTCACCCCTTTTTCTATAACAGAAGGCTAGAAACAATAGATTCTTCCATACAAGATGGCTCCTACCCTGCCTTCTTCTCCTTCTCTTTCTTGACCATACTATGATTTAACATTAACCTAGACCATACTATGATTTAACATTAACCTAGGAGACTGAGAATTAGTTCAGGAAAGAGAAATTGGGCTTGGGAAAGTGAAACTTAGCCCTTACTGTAACCAAGACAATTGACAACTATGCTTGACTAATCAATAATAACCACCTGGACAATTGAAGTCTATGCTTGACCGATGTAGTTACCACCGAGGTTTCCTTCCACATGTTGCCTAGCAACCTCTCCTACCTATATAACTTCATCCCCCAATGGCTGGAACTGCTGCTCTCCCATTGTGAGGCAGCCTGGGAGCTTTTTCCAATAAAGCTTGTCACTGCCACCCGGTGTTTCAGCTCATTTCTATCAATAACTAGACACCAACTCTGTCTTCAGAGATTAGGTGGGAAGAACTAAAAGTCTTATAAGGTTTTGTTATTTCCTCACTCTGGTAACTTTCATGGTCTTAGAGAAAACCAAAGTGTAAACAAAATTCTGCCAGAGCTGACAAAGAATATAAATCTACCGCTATCTTCTGAGGTGGAGGCAACTGAAGAAAAAAAAAATGGGGCACTTTTAAAACCAAGACTCCCATACTTTTTCTCATTGGGGAGCTCATTCCTTATGTCATAAATTTTACATATTTAAGTCACAAGCCCAATTATATTAAGGCTTGTCCAGATTGCCAAACACTTACTTCTACACAGCCCTTAACAGTTAATTCCCAAGGACTTTGTCCCAATGAAATCTAACAGATGGATATGTTACCGAAAAATGGGGTATCGTCATCAGCGTGGTGTCCAGGTTCTTGGTATCTTAAGAAAAACGTTGAATGAGACACACACCAAAGTGTAGAGGTAAAACAGCGATAGTATAGTGAAAGAAAGTGTTACCGGCAAATGGGGTGCCCTTATCGACACGATGTCCAGGTTCTTGATATCTTGAGCAAGGAATTGAATGAGACACATAAAATAGTAAAGTGGTGAAAGAAAGTGATAATTTACTGAAGAGAAAGTACACTCCGAAGAGGTAGGAGCGGGCTCGAGCAAGGAGAATGGCTCAAGAGCCCTGATCAATGAGGCTTTAGTGCTTTTATTTCCTAAGTCTTCAAGGGAGACACCTGTGGGGTCTCTTGATTAACATGTCTGATTGACAAGGGGCCTATAATGCCTTCTGATTGAGCATGCCCTTTCCCAGAGTTTAGTCTTTTATAATGACACTGGGCATATGTATGATATTACAATGATGGTACAATAAGGCCCAGGTGAGATGAAGATTATTATAACTCTCACCATGCAGGCATTAGGGACTTGCCCAAACTAATAAATTTCTTGGGCCTTCTAATTTCCCTGTTTTTGCCTGGAATTTCCTCCTGTAGCTGCCTAACCTGAGGCAGGGATTACCAGTGAAAAGGTGGCATCAAGGCATTGAACATTCCTGCAGGGCAAGTCTCATGGGAGGGGTCCCAAGATCCCCCCTATTCTACTTGCCATCCTCACATTTCCTTGAGAGATATGATCCCCATGAATCTCCATGAGAAGCTGAGGGGCTCGAGGTCTCATCATCTGTATCTGCTTCTTGCTAAAAATGGTCGTTGTCCCTACTTATGGAGGATCCACAGAACTCTCACCATATCTGATCTAAAAGGGGAAGAGTTCCCGAGATCCTCCATGTTGACTCCTTTGGTTGAAAAGGGCTGGAAGCCTTGTTGGGGCACTGCTAGAATCCTGATGGTTTCTCGATTAGGAGAAATTAATTCAGTTAGTACTTTAAAGGCATTGATCAGAGAAATAGGTTTCAAAGCACTTATCACTAGGTGGTTTCATGATGGAAAATCTGTTGCTCAGGGTGAAGAGCCAGAGAAAATTAATAAGGAAATGATTAAAACTAGGAAAAGGTGAAACTAAGAGATAAAGAATAAGGAAAAGGAGTGTTTAGTGAAGTGGGGGGGATGGCTGCTCTATTTGACCCATAACAAAAGTACACTCCAAAGAGGTAGGAGCAGGTTTGAGCAGGAAAATGGCTCAAGAGCCCCAGTTAACAAGGCTTTAGTACTTTTATGTTCTTTGGCTGTAAGGTGTTACGCTCATCTGGGTATGGCACCTCTTGATTGACATCTTTGATTGATGGGGGTTGTAACATCACCTTTTTATTGCCCACGTTTTCTTTCCAAACTCAATTACTTCCTGCTTGTCTTATATTGGGGATAAGGGTTACTAGTGAAAGGGTGGTATCAAGGAGGTGGTGACTATTCCAGAAGGGCCAGTTTCATGGGAAGCGTCCTGAGATCCCCCTATTCTATCTGCATTCCTCACATTCTCTTGAGATATAATCCTCACAAATCTCCATGGGAAACTGAGGGGCTGGAGGCCTCATCTTCTGTATCTACTTCCTGCCTAGGATGGTCATTGTCCCTACCTGTTGGGGATCATTGGAGCTCTCACTTTATCTGTTCTAAATTGGGGAAGTTGTCTTGAGATCTGCCTGGGAGACCATGTTGATTTCTTCAGTCAGGAAGGGTTCAAAGCCTAGCCAGGTGACATTTGCATCCCAATGGCCCCTAGATAAGGAGAACCAGATCCCATTAATAATTTCAAAAGCACTGGCCTTGAAAGGAAGGCCTCAAAGCCATCACTACAGGGTGGCTACATGACAGAAGGTTTGTTTAGTTCTTTGGAGACTTCATCCTGCTGATTTTGGGCTCCACTGGCCACCCAGGTGTTATTGCCTATCCAGGAATGGCCTGGGGATGATACAATTAACAAACACAGATTTACAGTCACCAGGATAATTAGCTAAAGTCTAGCATACACAGTAAAGTTTTATCATAACATATCACAAATTTTAGAATGACTAGCCAAGGTTGGATGCAGAACATTTTGGGAACATAAGTTACAAATTTTTCTCTGAGTGATTAACTGAAGCCTGAGAAAAGGATATCTGGAAGATGCAGATTAAATGCCTATTGTTTAAGTTATGGGGTAATTGTCTAAAGCAGGAGGCAGGATGAAGACATTTAATGATTCTAGCTTGAAACAATCAGTTTAAGCTAGAATTAAAGGGATACTGATTGAGTAAGGCTAGGAACTAGAAAAAAGGTAAAACAGAGCTAAGAACTAGGGAAGGGGAGTCTATAGCAAGGTGGGGGAGGGCTGCCTTTTTTGGCTCATATCAGATATAACTCATTTTCCCTCGTTTGGAAAGCTAAAATATTTACATTGCACCATTGACAACTACTCTCATATGATAATTTGTACTCCTTTAGCTGGAGAAACTACAAAAATGCTGAACAACTCTTACAGGCTATCAGTATTCTAGGCAAGCTCACTACTATCAAGGCTGATAATGGCCCTGCCTAAATAGAAAAATGTTTTCAGAGCATTTACATTGTTTGGGGTATACAACATATTACTGGCCTGCCCTACAATCCTACCGGAAAAGCCATTATTGATTGTTCTTATGCTATCCTCAAAAATATGCTTATAAAACAAAAAAGGGAGAATATAGAGTCCTTAGCAACTTATGTGAAACAAATAGCTAAAGCTTTATATACTATAAAAAATTTAAATTGTAACAAAAATTGCTTAACCTCTATTGAAATGCATTTTCAGAAACAAGATCATTTGCCCCATCGCATAGTTTGGTATAAGGAATCTCTAAGGGATCATTTTTGGAAGGGTTCTCTGCAATTAATAACATGAGGGAGAGGAGATGCTGCTGTTCTTCTTCCCTCAGGTCTTTTGTGGGTCCCTGCAAAAGCAGTCAAATTGTATCATGAGCTGGCACATTCCACATGCAAATCCAGTACCTGAATTTCAACATTTGACAGTTTAGTTTCCACCTGGATTGCCACCACCCCGCTGGAGTCTGCTGTTGATGAATAATTCTAATGGCCCCACTTGGGGAGATTTGAAACACCTCACTAATCAAGCTGAACAGGTCCTTCAATGGACTGGAATGCCAAACACTACTGAAGACCTCTTCCTCACTATGCTAGCCATGGTGACTATTATAGTCCTCATTTGATCTTAGCCAAAAGGCCTAGAAATGATGGGCTCATATTCTTAACCCTTTAGCCTTTACCCCAGTAACATGGGAAAATTCAGAATCCCATCTAACTACAAATGATACACAAATAACAGGAGGATCTGGGCTGCCTCCATCAGGTCCTCTCACTCAATGTCTTAATCCCTGTAATTCAGCTGCCTATATATCTTTTTGGCATCTCCTAGACAAAAATTGGACCCTAACTTCAGGGGACCTTCCTTTTTTTCTCTCTAATTCCATTTTGACACCGAGGTGTATTCCCCTGCAACCTCAATGGTATCTGTACTACATTTACCAAAACAACTCTCATATGTCTGATATACATCACCAAATTTTTATATGTGCAATTG
This sequence comes from Lyroderma lyra, assembly GCA_004026885.1. Taxonomy (NCBI): domain Eukaryota; kingdom Metazoa; phylum Chordata; class Mammalia; order Chiroptera; family Megadermatidae; genus Lyroderma; species Lyroderma lyra. The sequence continues at coordinate 6,822 of PVJL010014241.1, read as the reverse complement.
GGATGAATGGGACCTTAATGCCTGGACTTAATTTCTCTAAGTCCCCTATTCTTATTTGTCATCATCCGTGGCTCACTGGGCATGATGGATTTGAACTTTCTTGGACCACTTGCAATTACACTTATGTAAATCTATCCTTCAATGTATTTAAAATAAAAGATTGGTGGCCCTCTGAAGTAGCAGTTCTTAATATTGATAATCACTGCAATTGGTCTCTCTGTTTGCATGCCCCTGAGAATAATAAATGGAATCCAGGACTGGCTGTACCCTTATGGTGTCTAAAATATCCTAGTGGTGCTTACACACGAAAACCAAATTATGAAGATTTGGCCTCCCTCTTTTCCCCAGTATATTATGACAAAGTCATTGTCAAACTTTAGAAACAATTCATTGGATTATTAGAGATTTCTTTTCTGATATCCTTATTTGTGCCACCTGACCTTGTATTCTAGTGGGCACTTCTGCTTTCCAAATACATAATGTTTCCCAAGAATTTTAGTTAATCTTTACTGCTAATTGTTGCCTTCTAGCTTCAGACCTATCTGTCCCCTCATGCATTCCCCATGACATCCTAAAGCTGGAGCTAAGCGTGAAGGTCACGGGGGGATAGATTATCTAGGAGACAGAACGGGTCATCCTTCACTCATCCACCTCACATAACCCTGTATGACCCTGGAGGATGGCTGGTTAGTTAATGATGGGTAAGATTCCTCAAGGCAGGACCAAACTAAGACAGACACAGTCACATAGGGGCTATCAGGAGAGAGCTTGGGCTTCATAGAGGTGAGGCACAGCCCCTCACTCTCTCTGAGGTGAATCTTCTACCCTGTGGCTGCCTTGTGTCCCAGCTGCTCCAATGGTGACCTGATAGAACAATATTGGTCATGCTCCAATAGGAATGACTACCCCTGGGGTAGTTTCAGTACATTGAGTCCTTGGGGCTATGTATATGCTAAAGGCACAGTACATGCTGGAACACAATGGGGACTTTCAGGAACAGCCATAGGGCATGAAAATCACAGACCTTGGAAATAGGAAGGTTTTACTTCCCCATACAAGTTTCACTTCCTCATTCTACCCATCAATAAAAGCCATGCATTGGTCCAATTTGGGGCTCTTTCAGTCCTCAAGGCTGGAGTTCCTTGGTCCTGCTTGTAATCTATGTTTACCTACTCTGTTTCTTAACTTTGTGTTGCCCTTCTCGTGTTCCCACCACTTGTGTAGTGCTGGACTCAACAGCTAATCAGTCTTATTTAACTCTCTGCATACCCATTTATAATGTTTCAACACTAAACTCGACTGCAATATGTATCCTAGGTCAAAAAGCAGAATTATGTGTCCATGTTAATCTTACTCACCCTTGACTAGGAAATTCAGTTTTACAGCAAACAATATCTGCATTATTCTGGATTAGAACTAAAAGATTTCTAGAGATTTTAACTGCTTCTATTGTCAAAGACACTGCTTTGGCTTCTATTATCACTACCTCTCTACTTCTATTCATACAACTCAACTAGTTAATGCTTACTTACCAAATATTACAGGTGAATTAGAGTCTCAAACATTAATTGATCAAGAAATTCAACAACATCTAAATGCCCTTAAAGTTGCAGTCCTTTTTTATTTTTATTTTTTTGGAGAAAGACAACAATCCTTATGGACCCAACAAGATTTACAATGTGACACAGAATTTCAATCTATGTGCAACACCCCTTTACCAGTTAACAGCTCTAATAATTATCCTGATATTCAAAATAACCTTCAAGCTACATTTTATAACCTTATTGAAGAAGATATCATGACCCTTCAAATACGATTACAAAAACAAATTAAACAGCTTCAAGAAGAAGCTAAGAATTTGGCTATTTCACAATTAAATGATTTAGCCTTCTGGTTAAATCCTACCGACTGGTTTTCTGGACTCAATATTCATACATGGGTTCTTTATGTAATGCTCATTATTCTTTCTTATTGTTTTTCCAGTAATAGGAAGCTTATATAATCTCTGATCATGTAGCTTATGCTGAAGCTTATTTTGTTGCCACATCCTCCAGGGTATCTTCACTTTCAATGACTACAACATTGAATACAGCTCCTTCTCTCCCTTCTCCTTTTTCTCAAGATGCTTTTACCCTGCTATAAAACAAACAAACAAACAAACAAACAAACAAACAAACAAACTATGAGAACATAAGGGTTAAAGTCCCAAGCATTCAGGCCAAAGCAGAATGGTTTGGGGCTTAGAATAGGGGCAGCTTGCCAGGGATAGGCACCTCACTGCAAACAGTCAAGGCCATTCAGGTGTAGGATATCAGGGACAGAGCAGAATGTTTCCATGAGACAAGCAGGATGTTAACAATAAATGAGATATTGCTGAGCTTTTGCAGACTTTTTCTACTTCTTTCTTCATCTGCCTCAATAAAAGGAGAAAATAAAGTCCAAAAAAGGAGCTCCTTCTTCAGGACTTCTCTTTGACTCTTGCACTCCATTTTGGTGTCTTGAGTTTCATTCCTGCATTGACGACCTCCACACAGGATGTGATTAAAATTACCAACCACATTAAAGTATTATACATGCCCTTAACTCATGTCTATACACAGCTCTGGGCGGAGATGGATGCAGAGCACACATCTGCTCTAATACACAAATGTGAGATGGCTTTCTAAAAGTATATTACTGGCTAAAATTTTTGAGTTACAAAAGCTGCTCCAGAGATTTATTTGAGAAAAACAGTCACCATTGGATACACATTTTAGTGACACAGTGCGGTTCACAAAACTTGCTTACTTGTGTGACATATTTCAACCAGCTCAACAAACTCAATCTGTTACTTCAGATGAGAATTACAACTCTGTTCAAGTCAGCAAATAGTTACTGCATTCATAGTCAAACTGGAATTATTGGAACAATGAGTGAACATTGAGATTTTTGACATGATTCAACCATTAGCGGAGATTTTGAAAAAGATTGAGCCAAGGCTTTCTTTTTCCCAGCTGATAAATGATCACCTATCTCAACTTTCAAAAGAGTTTGAGAATTACTCCTCAAGAAAAAAAGACCACCAAACTGGTAAAAAATAGATCTGTGACACATATGTGAATAAGCGAGTTGTATTGATTATGTTCGTGCTAGAAGAGGATCAACAGCTTGAGATTGCAAATGACAGTGGCCTTAAAGGTATGTTTGAGACTTCAAATCTCTATTTGTTCTGGATTATAGTCAAGGCAGAACATCCTGAGATGGTCACAAAAGCACTGAGAACCCTGCTTCAGTTTCCAACATTCTATCGATGTGAAGTAGGGTTTTCTGCAATGATAGCAACCAAAATGAGATTATGGAGTAAACTGGACATAAGCAACAGAGTTCAGGTTTCACCATCTCTCATCACCCTCAGATGGTACCATCAAGTTGCAGAGAAACAAATTCAGGGCTCCCATTGATTCTGCATTATAGTGAGTGGTATATTTTTTCATTATATATTGCAATATAATAATAATAATAATAATAATAATAATAATAATGTGCACAATAAATGTTATGTACTTGAATCATCCAGAAACAATCTTTGTGACCCGTGGAAAAATTGTCTTCCACAGAACCGATGCTTGGCTTCAAAAATGTTTGGGACTGCTGTCTTAAGCAATACTTAAATGTTTTTGGCCATATGATAAACTAACAGAAGAGATGACTTTTAAATTTCTTCTTAATTGTTCCAAAAAGGCAAATGTTTACTTTATTAATATCAGTAGAACAAGCACTCAAAGTGAGTGATTTGCTGTGTGGAAAAAGAATGGACTTTGAAATCAGATGAACCTGTATTAAAATTTTGACTCTTAGCTAATTTCTTAAACTTTGTCAAGAGAATTCAATTCTTTAAGCTTCAGTTTTATAAGCTGTGTTCTTTACTCATTCATTGTATAATTTAAGTGTATAAATTTTATATTTTTAATTTTACCTCAATAAAGCTGAATAGATTAAGAAAGTAAAAGATTAGATCCAAATTTAATTTCTTGTTGAGTTGTTTATTTTTACCTCAACAATTGGTCCTAATTTAAACTCTTGAAATTATTAGGAGCAATTTAATTCTCCTCCTCCAGTAGTTCCCAATTTTTTTCCATTTGTGTATGCCTTTTAAATCCATTCCTATAAATTGTACCCCTTGTTTTTAAAGCAGCTCTTTTTAAATGCTGACAGTTTGGTTCAGTTCCTATCTTAATGTAAAATAGTGGAAATGAAGTAATAAGTTAAGGGAAAAAATTGCAACACTAAAAGTGCAAAAAAGATTTAATTTTATAAAGTTCATAACACAGGTAAATTTTGATAATGATGATCAAGTATTTAACAAGCTTTTAATTTATTGTTATTACTATTATTTATTTGTGTTATCTGGAGAGTCTGTAATAATTATTATGTAGATCACTACCTATTGACATATTGTTAGTTAGAAATCATAGAGCTTGTTTTGATGCAATTAGTTTCTGAAATCAGACTCAAAACATGCAAGATACAATCTTAAATCTGGACTTCCATTAAGCTTGTTGCAGTACTTTTTTTTATGAAGGTGTCAGAAGAAAAAGCTCTCTCCACTAGTTCAGTATTAGTAAATGGCAAAAGGTATTTGAGTGCCTTCTCACTGACCCGTTTATATTTCTCACTGACATCTACCCAAAAGGTAATAAGATGATTTCTTTTAAAATCAGATTTTAAAGAATTGGTTGAAAGTTCAATTAATTGGTCTTTTCAATTGATTGATAGTTAAGTTTCTTGAAAGAATTCTTCCTTTGAAGAATCTACAATCCAGTTATTTCTTTTCCCACATTGAGGAAAGTACTTAAAAAGGACACTTGAAGACTTTCCAAATGACTTACAATATTTTCTTTCATGTTTTGGGATAGGTGCAAGTCATTCTCAGATAAGATTTGTGCTGAGTTTCAAATATGTCAGGATGACTTTTTCAATACACACTTTGCAAAACTCCAGTTCTTAAATCTTGACTCAGTTTTGTCAGTTACATTGAATATAGTGATTTAGCTGTTTTGAAGTCCCAAGTTGAGTTTATTTATTTCTAGAAAAATTTCTGATAAATATGCAAGACTTTGAAGCCCTGAAACTTTGGAGCAAGAGGGAAACAATTGGTCTTCAAAAACTACCTGAACTTTATGTATAACTTAAAACATCCATTTAAGTACTTTGCCACAAGATAATCACCTTACTTTCACATGCAAAAGTAATGTGCTATGAATTCTGTTCATTTTTGCACACAAAGTTTTAAACAATCTAGGGTTTTGTGGTTGTGATGTAATAAAATTTACAACTAGTACAACCTCATTGAGAACGTTTTTCAGTTCACTAGGAAGAGGCTTAGATGGAAGACTGTCTATGAATGTAGTAGTGATTCCATAGTGTATGGGAAGCTACTTCTTAAATCTGCCTGCATAGGCCTATAAAATAACCTGACACTGGCTTGCCTCCATCACTGTATACACCACAACAATTCAAACAACTAGTAATAATTTTTTCAAAGAAATAAATATTACATTGAAACTATCCTCACCTGTGGTACACTCTCTCAATACATAACAAAGCAACAAATCTTCCTCAATTCCATTTCCTACCAAGTACCTCAAGATAACAAGAAAAAGAGATAAATCAGCAACATCTACACTTTCATCAACTTGGATGAAAAAAATTGTCTTTTTAAAATTCTATTTACCACTACAGCTTCAACACTGTCAGCTATGGTGTGGTTTTTACCACACTTAGGTATGTGACAAGCAATATGGTATGAAGTCAAAATTTCATTCTCATTGTCTTTTTTTTTCTGACATCATGTATGAAGTAACAGTTGGATTCTTTTCTTACTACTTACCAGTCACTAAGTTAGGTTCTCAGTACATAAAAATAAGCAGTCTTTTTTATTATGCAGGTAATATAATAATCAGAAAAAGAAACAAAAAACTAAACAAATAATGGTCAATAAAATTATAATTTGTAAACTTTATATAACTTTATAAATTATAAAAATTAATCAAAAAGCTGTGATAAAGAATGATGGTGGAGCAGGAGGCCCTCCCTTAAGGAGTTATTCACTGATATCTAACATACCAGAAACTTCCTGCTCAGGTGCAAGAACACTCCCCTCAATAAATCCCAAGGACATTCCCTGCAATAGAGCAACAAATCCTAATTCTTTTTTCTTTTTGTAAGAGCTCACCAAGAACTCATGCCAATGTATTAAGACCACCAATCAAAAGGCAACATAATTGCCCATTTATCTCAAAGCCTATAAGTCCTATAAAAGGACAGGATCAGAGTGAGTAGGGGAGCTCAGCCATTTTAGATTTTTGTCTGCCATGGCTTCGCTGGCTGAATAAAGAAACCTTTCCTCTTCTATCTTTGGCATTTGGGTGATACTTTCTCTCTGCTTGGCCTAGATTCCTGCAACAATGGAAGGGGGATCATTAGGTAAAATTTTTAGGAAAAACCTCTATGAAGAGTTGAAATTAAGCTGAATTTTTTACATATATGTTCAAGTTAAATATAAATTATTTGAAAGCCATGCAAAATGTAAAGTAACCACAATTCTCATAAAGATCATAACAGAAATAATAGAAAATAATGATTGAATTTATTTATTTATTTATTTATTTTTAATTCATTTTTATTGTTAGACTTATTGGGGTGACATCTGTTAGCAAGGATTACATAGGTTTCAGGCATACAATTCTACAGTGCATTGTCAACTTGATGTATAATAAGTTCACCACCTAATGTGACTTCTCTTTCCATCACCTTATATTTAGCTTCCCCCGCCTCCTCTCC
>PVJL010014240.1:0-28853 GCA_004026885.1 Lyroderma lyra | reverse complement strand
GTTACCTGAAGGCAAGGGGAAGCAGGTAGGAAAGGAGGGAGAGGCTGAGAGAGGAGGGAGGGGGAGTCAAATATATGCTAACGGAAAAAGAACTGACTCTGGGTGGTGAACATATAATGCAACACATGGATGATGCCCTGTAGAATTGTACACCTGGAACCTATGTATTCTTGTTAATCACTGTCACCCCAATAAGTCTAGCAAAAAACAAAAGAAAGTATACAAGATCCAAGCAGATCAAGTAAGTGTGACTCAGCCCTTCGTCACATCTCTCATTGAGAGGTGGTATCTACGTCCCTTCCATGTGAATCCAAATGGGCATCTGAATGCTTCAGCCAACAGAGTATAACTTCTGAATCTATGTCATAAAAGACCATGTAGTTCTGGGGCAGGCAGTTAGAGACAGGGAAAGAAAAGATGAGACAGGCAGTCAGAGACAAGGAGAGAGTTAACACAAATGAGCTTGAGGTGGGGTTACCAAAAACCAAGTTTAGCTGAACTTGGCAAGCTGCAAAATCAAAGAGTTCATGGGGCTACTGCTGCCACTTCTTAGAACAGCAGCCCTGACCTTAGAACATGGGCTTATCTGAGTTTGGCCAGCTTCAAGGACAAAGTCATTCAATCTCAGTCCAGACCCCCTCCAACACATCTCACACTCCTCACAAGCCTCATACATACAGGCACAACAAACTTGTCTGATATGCCTGTGTGGTAAGAAAAGATGACATAACTCCCATTGTCAATCAAAGAGACCAATCAAAAGATCTCACCCTCAGATAGACTAGGGTGAGGTAGGAGAGAGGGGGAGTCAAGTACATGGTGATGGAAAGAGAACTGACTCTGGGTAGTGAGCACATAATGCAACACGTAGATGATGCTCTGTAGAATTGTACACCTGGAACCTATGTAATTTTTACTAACCAATGTCATTCCACTAAATTTAACAATAAAAAAATTTTTTAAAGAAAACATGATCTAATAAACACAACAAATCATTCAAAAATTAACATTTATTCATGAGAGAAATGATAAAGTGGGAAGAAAGAGAAACTTTCCTAATGTGATAAAGTATATCTACTATAAATACTATAGTCAATATGAAATATTAAAATTATTGTTTTCTTTCAGAAATAAGAATAACTGCTTCTCTTTAATATTTTCTTGGAGGCTCTAGCCAGCACAACAGAAATAGAAAAAAATATATGAACATGTTCTGATTGGAAAGGAGCAAACAAACTATCACTATTTACTTGTAATTGTCTACATAGAAAACTCAAAAAAAAGCTACATAGAAAAATGTTAGAATTAACTAAAAATTTTAACACTTTCTGGATACAAGTTCAATACATAAAAGACAATTGCATTTCCATACATCAGCAACATCAGAATATCTCATTTTAAGAATTAGAATAATGTCAAAGACCTCAATAGACACCTCACTGAAGAAGATATACAAGTGACAAATAAGCATATGAAAAGATACTCCACATCATCCCTCATCAGGAAAATGCAAATTAAAACAATTAAAATAATAAGGTGTAGAATAACATTCTATTAGAATGGCAAAAATCCAAATACTGATGAGGACCTGGGGCAACATGCACCCTCATTCATTGCTGCTGCTGGAAGTCTAAAACTGTACATCTATTTTGCAAAACAATGTGACAGCTTCTTACAAAGTGACCATGCAATCCAGCCATCATACCCTTTGTATTTATTCAAAGAAGATGAAAATTATGCCCACACAAAAACATGCACACAGATGTTTATAGCAGCTTTATTCATAACTGCCAAATCTTAAAAAGAAATGGAAGAAACAAAGATATCTTTCAGTATTCGAAGGTGAATGCATACATATACTGTGGTACCTCCAGACAATAGACTATTATTCAGTGCTAAAAAGAAATGAGCTGTTAAGCCATGAGAAGATGTGGTGGAACCTTAAATGCATGTTACTAATTGGGAAAAAATCTGAAAAGGCTACATTCTGTATGATTCCAACTATTTGACATTCTAGCAAAGGCAAAAAAATTGGAGATAGTAAGACAATCAGTGGTTGTCAAGGGGGTGGTGTGGAAGGAGGGATGAATAAGGCAGAGCATAGAGTATGTTTAGGGCAGTGAAACTATTCTTCTGTTTGATATTATAATAGTGGATACATGTAAAAAATTGTGTGTGTGTGTGTGTGTGTGTGTGTGTGTATGTATTATATAGTCTGTTCAGAAAGTATCTAGCCATAAAAGCCTCTATTTTTCTATATTACATAGCTGGTATTTTCCGGAGAGCCCTCATGTATATTCATATACATACGGAGAGGTTTGGCCTTAAGGGGTCACACTGGTTGGGATTGTTGCCTTCTTCCTAGATGTGCAAACTTAGTACAACTTAACCTCTCTGGGCCTCAGTTTTCTTACCTGTAAGATAGAAATACAAGGGCTCTCTGGAAGTATCCAGCTATGTAATATGAAAAATAGAGGCATTTGTGTCTGCATTTATTCCAGACAGCCCTCATAATAACAGTACCTACCTCACAGTTGTGGACATTAAATGAGATGCTGAATCTACGATGTCCCTAATAGAGCTGGGCACAGGGTAAGTGTCAATGAACAAGAGCTTCTGACCTTTGAAACCCATAGAATGTACACCACAGAGAGTAAACCCTAACCTAATGTAAACTATGAACTCTGGGGGATTATGATGTGTCAGTAATGTAGATTCATCAATTCTAACAAATGTACCACTCTGGTGAAAATTTTGGACAGAAAAAATAAATCACATGGTAGTCCTTTCTGCTGCCATCACAGGAATGAGCTAGTATTTCTAAGTTATGTTTAGAATAAAGGGTGTTTTTATATATTACACTGTATTATCTTATAATATTTGGAAAGACTATTGGAGCACATGCACAGCACCTTAAGCTTGAGCTGTGACTTGAAACATTCTTAAGATTTTGAAACTAGCAGGAATGATAGGAGCTGGGGAAATTGTCATTTCAAACCTATCCTTTGCTGAATTGCAGGAGGTAGGGCTTTGAATGCATCTCCAGTGCAGGTATTTCTTTTTCTGGAATGTCAGCTCGAATGGGCCAGACATCCATGCAAATGTCAGGCGGAGGCCAGACTAACAGTGACTGCAGAACTTAGAGCTCTGTGTGATTATGGAGAGGACTTGTGCTGTAGGCAGAGACATGTTTCCACAGTGTCTCTGTCTCTTTCAGATAGCACCATGCCTCACCTTGCTGCCCAGCAGTGAAGCATGCTCTCATTCGAGTGGATGCTCACAGGAAGTCAGAAGTTTGAGAATCAGAAGAGTACAAAAAGGACAAAGAGGATGACCTGGAGGAAGAACAACAGAAAGAAACTTGGGTGGGCTTGGTGGAACTCAACTGGGACTGAAAGGCTCATGACCCACACCTGGTTTTACTTAAGTCTAAACAACCCAGATTTAAGAAAATATTTGAAATGAAAGGAGCCATTCTTTTTTGTCATACAGAGGAAGAAATGCAATGGAAATAGCCTCCTACCCTTTCTTTCCTTATTTTTTGTTTATCTTTTTTTAAGGATGTGGTATTATTGTTTTCTGATATGATTGTGCTGTGGGGGTCACAGATTCATGAGTCTGGTCAGGGTGTCCCAACAAAGGCATGGCTATTTTAAAACCATCAATGAACCCAGGGAAAGGAGGACCCCAAGGGAGGAAATGAAGACTTGTAAACCTGACCTTAGCAGGAAGAAGAGGAATCAATTCTTTCTGGGTCTTATTTTGTTGGTCCTGGAATCTGAAGACATGTTTCTGGACTCTTCCAGCCAGTGAGAGAAAGATGGTCTCTGCTATGAGAAGGTATCCAAGGGACAAAGGCGAGAGGCAGACCCTAAAGTCACCTGATGAGGCTGTGTAGGGACCCTGTGGGTTCTGAAAGCAGCCACCCCTCTGGCTGGAGTATCTGAACCTTCAATCCATTCTGGGGACTACTAGTCAGGTTCTAATATATAATATGATTTTACTGAAATTTGAGAGAAGAAACTTCCATTGGATTTTCCTCAGCCACTTCTTTCTCAAAGTGGAGTTCCCAGATGAGCAGCATCAGTATTTCCAGGGAATTTGATGGGAATGAAAAATTTTGGGTCCCATCCCACAAACTGTGAGGCTTAATTATCTCATTTTAACAAGTCCTCCAGGTGATTTCAACACACACCCAAGGATGAGACCCACTGGGCCTTCAGTAATATCTCACACAGGTGAAGGGCATTACACTGAATTTAACTTTTAGTGTGACTTCATTTGAATACTTTGCACAGTGAGCTTAGAGTCATGGTCTCTAGTGCTGTTCACCTACTATTTTCAGTGATCTGTGTTCTGGATGGATAGCAGGATGCTATTCCTCTGTGGTTGAATGGGACCACAAGACTAAGTCTTGCCAATGAGTTGTAGAGGGGAGCATTTGATTGCCAGTTCATGACCCTACAGCTCTTTCTCTTTCCCTTCACAGCAGTGTTCAAGATAGCGGCTATTCCATCAGCCTGGATCCCAGGGTGAGGAGATATAAAAAGGACCCCCAACCTTTGTTGTTACAACTCACGAAGATTTGGTGGTTATTTGTGGCTACAGCATAGCTTGTATTATCTGAATAACTGATATCAGGACCTATGACCACAAGTTCTGCAATTTCTGTCAATGCTCTTTTTTCAAACATCCTGTCTCATTCTTAAACCAGCAGTCTCAGTTTCTGTTTCAATCACATACAATTTGTTGGTTCCATTTCACCTGATAGACTATGAAACATACTTTTTGTTCCCCGTATGGTCTAACAGTAGGAGCTTAATATATATTTATTGATTGATCTGCCATAATCCACATTCATTTCAAAAGAACATTCTCCCTTTATAGTCCATGTTTCTGTCTATAAAAATCTATCCGCCACAAAGAGCTCCTCATACTTTCCCCTTCAAATGGTTTTCTTTTCCTCTTGATAGTACTTAAATCCAGCATTTGAGTCTCCTTGCTTTGTTTTAATTATTAACTGTGATTAGATACTTCAAGGGTTCTGGAGCAACCGGGCAATTGAACACGTATAATTTTCCTGATTATTTTCCTGACTCAATCCGGAACAAACAGAAACAAACAACAGAAGTCAAAGAAGGAGTGTTTGTTTTCTCAGCTACATCACTGTGGATTTACACCTCTTTGCCATTTGCTCTAATGAGAAATGCATGAGTAATTCCCCCACAGTAAGCACAACCCCTGAAGTCCTTCCAGTGCCTTTCTAAAATGGTAGTGAGGATTTAAAGCTATCCTAGTGCATATAACTAAAAAATACCAACTACCAGGTAGCACATATGAGTCTAAACATCTTTCCAGAATTAAACCTTGAGCTCTTTGAGATATGGGATTTTGTCTCATCCTATTTTTGAATCCTCATGGCCTAGCATAGAATATGACACAATGCAAGTGCTCAGTGCACAGTTTTTGTTGAACCAATGAAAGAAATCTAAGTTTTCATTATTTCACTACACGAAACCAAAGACCAAATATGGGTTAATGACCACTATAAGTAGTCTCCATAAGTACCATTTGAAACAGGACAGAAAACAACAGTACTGGCCTGTTTCAAATGGTATGTATGGTCAGTCTACTAAAATCTTGAATTAGCCCAGTGAGATTAGGCTGACCATATGTACCTATGGATACAGGACAGTGCTGTTTATTTTCTGTCCTGTTTAAAACAGTAAGTCTGATCAACCTATGAGAGAAACGTAATTACCAAATTTGTGCCTTGTTCTTTTCAAAACTCTTTGTTTAAGGTTTTCTGCCTTGACTGAAATCATTAAAACTAAGAAAATGTTTGCCGTATGCCAGGAACCAACCCCATTCTGCCAGTATCTTTTCACACAGCCCTGATAAAGGCACAAACTCTTATTTAAACAGACGATAGACCTGTGAATAGAAGACTAACTAGGAACATATGACAATAATTCTTACATTAATTTTCAGTAAATTCTGATTATCCTAATTAAACAAGCAAATAAAACCAATGAAAAACAAATACTTTAATCTAAAAAAGAATGGTGAACACATGATTTCCTTAACTCCAGAATTCACTCTAAGCAGTCAAAGTGTCAACAGGATGACTCTCCCAACATTCCCTTGTGGCACAAAGATTTCAGGGTCTCATTCTGGGATAAATATTTAACAACCTAACTCTGGTCCCAAGTAGACCAAAGAATTCATGTTTACTATTCTAGATTCAGATCATGAGAGCACAATATTTCTTTGCATTATTGTCCTCTTTTGATTAAGATTATTAGTTGCAGCAACAGAAATCAACTATGGTTGATTTAAAGCAGAAATTGAATTTATTATAAGAATATTGGGTAGTTCACATAATCAACAAAAACTCACAAACAATGCAGAAACAAAACCCCGAATCTGGTCCAGAAACTGGTAAGATTGCCATTGCCAATACCCTCAAGCTCTAGAAGTTGCAGTTTGTACCACCAGCCTGCTGGTAGCGAGTACTGGAAACCACAATGTCCCTCGCTGTCACCACTCCCCTGGATATTTAGTCTTGCTGTCCTGCTACTACTGCCAGAGTGAATGTTTCTCGGTCTCCACTAACTCCCATTTCACAGTTTGGGGCACCTTCTACTGATAGACTTGATCCTGTTTCTGCACGGAAACAACAAATGAGGCTAAGAAAAGCATTTTTGTGTTTGACATGGAGGGCAAATTATGCTTCCTATGAAGATTTTCAAATATAGTGGCAAATTCCTAAGAATTGATAAAGATGATAATATCGCCAAAATTGAGATTAGACCAAAGAACTCAATTCTCTGGAGAAAGTTCTAGCAAAAGAAACTAGGGAAAAAGGACAGGCTCCTCCCTGTGTCGCCATCTCTGTCTTCATATCTGTTTCTACATAGAATTCTTCTCTGAGTAGCTAGGGTATTTGAAATGGAATGAGATAACTTGCTCTATTAACTTGCTAATGGGAATTATTCCCATTTTAGTGACCTTGTTAATAGATTTTTAAAACTTGTGTGTATACGAGATACCCAAGGGCAAAACCACTGTTTTGAGGGATATGACCCAATATTTCTAATACTAAAGAAACCCCAACATGAGTTGATAAATTGAAGACTTGAGAATCTTTAGGGAATCACATACATTCACACAAATGCAAGTTAGAGCCAGAGATGAATGTAGTTGTTTTTCCTCAGATCAGGATTCACTGTCTAAACTGATGTATCCACAGTGTGGTTTGATTACTGCAGAATTTCCCTCAGTGTTTTCTCTGGTTTACGTTATGCTCCTTTAGTAACATCTGAAGAACACCAGAGTAAAGAAACTTCATAGATTGTATGCTGCTAATGTCCACTCCAACCAGACATTCACATTTGGAATCAGTGCTAAATCCAGTAGGCATAGTACACTGAATGAAGAGCTATATTAGAAACTAATTAGAATGGGTTCATTCCTGACTTCTTCACTGCATCCTAGAATCACTATGGTGGACAGACATGGAACATAAGGCTTTAGTAGAGAAAAGCAAGTTGTAATACCTTAATTCCTTCTCCATTCTTCTCTATGTTTCCTTAAATAACTTCATTTCAGAACAAAAAGTGCAAATCCAATAAGACAAGAGTGCTAGTTGAGTATCAGGACATTATTGCTTGCCTGTAGATAATCTCAGGGGAAGCCACACGGTGTCATGTCAACCATGCCAGAATTTCAGAATTTGAGTAGAGACATTCAAAGTCATCTAGACCAAGTGCCATGTAAGAATATCCTGTGCAGAATTCCCAACAGGCATTTGCCCCAACTTCTACTTGACTCTCCAGGGAGTCCAGTGATTACCAGAACTTAATGGCCTCCATAGATAACCCATCCCACTGTTGAACAGTGTTCATTGTTTAGAAGATCTGCCTGCTTATAAAACTCAGTTCCACCCAAAGATCCCACTTCCACCATGAGCCCACAAGAACCTCCAAGTTACAGTCTTTCAAATATTTGAAGACCTCTGCCTGGCATCTTCTCCACCATCAGGTTGTTCAAAGTCTATCTCATACATCTAATAACTGCCCATTCCTCTCCATTCTCACTGCTATTACTCCCCCCCGCCCCATTCCTGGTGTCCTGGGAGACCGTCCTGCTTCCATTCTCACTTTCATTCTTAATACATTAGCCTGAATAATATTTTTAACAGAAGCGTCTTCTAAAAAAACAAACACTCAGCTTCTTTTTAAATCCTGTTAGCCCCTTATTATCTGTTCCATACTTCTTTCCTCAGACTCATTACTCATCATTCCTTCCCTTTTACACAGTTATCTATCAAACTGTGAATTACTTTGAGTTCCCAAACCCATCTTGTTCTCCCACGTGGACCTTAATATTTGCTCTCTGCCCATAATGCCTTCTTTCCCCATCAACTGGATCACTCTTGTTCATCCTTTCAGGCTCATCCTCCACCATCCTCCTCACAAAGCTGAATCAGGCACCCCTCCCATGGCACTCTGCTCTTAATCCATACTCTAAATATTAATGCACTACATTAAAATATCTATGCACTGTCTCTACCACTAAAATGTAGCTCCATGAAGAAGAGCATTGTAGAGTCTTTCTCGTTGCTTTATCCCCAGAGTATCGTTCAGTCACTCATATATTGCAGGAGCACCATTATTCTCTTTCAAATGATGAATCTGGCTTTTCCAATCTTTCCTCCTATGACTTAGTCACTAGATCATCTATGATCCTGGTTGCTCCCTCACCACCTTCTCATATATGCTCAAGTTTATCAATGTTCTACCTAAAACTGGACTTCTGAACACAGCCTTGATCCTGAGGTCAACAGACAGATGAAAAAACCCTAGGAAAGAAATGTAAAATTTTCTATGACCTGTATTTCAGGTTCAACAATTTCTCCTTCAGCTCTTTTCATTTTGAGGTCACTCCAGATTTGGTCAGAATCCAAGAATGTGGGATCCTAATAGCTCTGTGGCTCCGTCAAACACCCATTGGAGATTTCATTTCTCCATATGGGAATTAACAATAACTTAGCCATACACTCTATCCCATATGCATTAAACAGAACTTAATAGTTACTAATGAAATATTGATGCATTTGTTTACCTGGCCAAATATTTGAAAATGACCTGGACCATTTCCAGGTGGTAACTTTATACTGGCATACTATGATGTGTAAGTCATTGCTGAGTTGTGCTCTTTAGGATATACTCTGTGGATTACTTTATTCACATGTATACACACTGGTTTTATTATTGAGTGACTGGTTCAGACAGTGGGCCCAGAATATCTTTTCATCTTGACAGTACTGAAGATTTAGTCTATATATTTAAAGGTTGCTCCCCAAATCTTCCATTTTCAAGCTCTCAGCTTTAATAAGTCTCCTACTGCTTGAGCAACCCATTGCATTTAACTCTTTTTAATTATTTTTTTCATTATTCTATTTTTCTATCTATTTTCATTATCATCAACACTGAGAGTCATTCAAGTCTAATAGTTCATTTGATCTTTATTAGAATTTTTTCTATGGCTTCTTAGAATTCTTATACATGATTCAACCATTTGTACACATCTTAAAACTTCTAACCCTTCAAAAGATAATTAAATGCCCCAAAATTTATAAAATTCTGTGTTTAAATAACAACATACACAGAAATGTATGCAATTTCTTGCAGTCACTGCATTTTCATCATTTATAACATTCACATGATCAGCGGATACCTCTGCAATAATTGGCAACATGACAGTATGAACATGTGAAAGTTATGTCCAGCTGTATTTTGAAAAAACTTCCCTAAGCAATTTAAATGACAGAAAGACAGATGCATGAATGAAGGGAAAGGAAAAGAGAGAAAGAGAGAGAGAAAGAAAGACTTTTGCTCATTTTGTCCTTTGAAACAAGCTTTAAGATGAAGGCCTTTTCTCTTTTGTGAGCCTGGAGTAATGAGAATGGACTTGAAAAACAGACTTTCTGAAGAATAGTACCAGCTAAACAATTAAAGCAACTATTAATATATAACCTTGAGCAAGTAACCTTATTGCTCTGGGCTCAGTTTCCACAGCTACAAAAAAAGTTTTTTGAGATTCTTTCTACTTTCAAAATCTTATGATTCTGTGAAAAATTATTCTGCAAATACCAAATCATGTGTGTGCTATTTAGTTTTATTACAACTGAGGGGAAAACTGTGTAGAAAGGAAAAGGGTGTTGTGGGAGACAATGTGGCAGACTGTAAACAGAGAATCAAAACAACTATAATTAATTGTCACAACCTGATTTAGTCAAAGGCCAGATGAACAAGGCCTGTGAGCCAGCAACCCAGAATGAGATGGATTCTGCATGATAGGAAGAGGCCATCTGGATAAGTAGACTAGATGAAAACAGTCAACATTTATTGGACAATTAACCATTGCTCTTCAAACATATAGAGAACAATTCTGAGAATGAAATGAGTTAATACTTGTAAAGCACTAGACCAGTACTCAGCAGATTGTAAGTCCTCAAGAATAATTAGCTGTTACTATTAAGACTTCTGTATAGTTTGAAGTAGGTAGATTTCTAGAAATATCATCAGACAAATATTATCACAAATACGTTGATGTGTTGCTAAAGTTCAGGGAAATTGGAATGTTCTTTGACCCACTAGAATTTGTAAATTTCTTTTACTTCTTCAGCCTCTCCAAGAGAAAAGTGTCAAAAAATGTAGAGAAGAGGTGAGATTTCTTATTTCTCTCCACAGCTAAGTGCTTGCTCTTGGTATAGCAAAGCTATGGGAGTGACTGGGCACAAATGCTAAGAGGGTGTGACCTAGGTGACTCTTGAAGGAAACTGAGGTGAGCACATTCTGTGATGTTCTGAGAAGTAACATATACCACAGGGCTTCCAAGGACAATCCTAGGAGGGGACCTAGAACCCAAAGTCCCACAGGAAGTAAAAACGTGTTCTGAGGTGGCTGGGATTTCTTATTGTTCCCACCCACTTTGCATTTGTGAAAAGTGTATCCTCTAGTGTTACTGCCAATGTGACAAGAGCTTGGAAGGAATGTCACATGAGTGGAAATTGCTCTCCCTGGGCATCTCCGCTGAGTTCCCAGGTGATCACATTTCAAGTGAACTGGAAAGCTCATGGGAAGCATGAGTTGGGGGGCCTTGCATGAATGTAATACACATCTGAGGTTAAATTATATTTCCAAAAGTCCTAAGGAAGCCTGATAGATAGATCAGATATAGATAGATATAGATATAATTAATGGTAAGATGGATGACTCAGTGATGTGAATAATCCACTTGTAGTAAGGATAATTATCAGGTTTATCTATGGGTATGAGCCTGGACTTTCATATATGGTTGTTGTTTTTACAGTAGGATATATCTCTACTGCAGTAGCTTTGTAAAAAGCGCCCCCAAAATTTAAAGTCAACCTAGATGGAAGAATATTTGTGGTCTTTGTCACAGGTAGAAATCTCAATAACATAAGAAGCATTCCCATTAGCTTCAGCTAATAATTCAAGAAAATTACCAAGACCTGAAAAACATGTTTTTTCACATTAAGAGGGTTCTCTAATTCTCAGTAAAAGGAATAAAAACAGACTTACACTAAGACCATCATCATAAAATTATAGAACACTGGGAACAAGAAATTTCTAAGAGTTGCAGAGAGGAAATAGAAGTTTATTTACAAAGTATTAGTAAGTAAAATTGTTTTAGATCTTCAAGAGCAACAGTAGAGGTTCACAGGTAATGAAGAATATCTTCAAAATTCTGAAGAAAACTATTTTCTATCTTAGAATTCCATGCCTAGCCAAGCAATGAATTATGTGAGAAGAGAGTAAAAAACATTTTAGACATCCAATGTCTCGAAAAGTTTACAATTTACAAACTCTTCCTCAGGGAGATACCGAAAAATGTGTATCACTTAAAGAAGAGAATCAACCACTAAAGGAGAAGTTACATGACACAGGTGATAGAAGAAACAAAACACACACACACACACACACACACACACACGCACACACACACACACACGCACACGCACTCGTGCGCAACTGAGAGAATCTTTAGATTGATGATATGCATCAAGCACAAAAGGAAACAAAGACATGTTGGAAAAAGTTCAAAAAAGTGTGGCCAAGGATAATATAGGACTTCATACCCATAGCTGCCCTTCTCTCACAACCAAGAAAGGAGTAGAGAAAGTCAATGAAACCAACACTTTTATTAATGATATCTGAAGAGATGATGCTTTATGGTTGAGATACAATGATGAGGCAACAAAGTATATGTATGTATATTATAACCATGTTTACACACACACACACACACACACATATACATAAAATGTGTCTGAAATGATACACAAGAAACAAGTAACACTTGTCTCTGGAGAAACAAATTTGGTGCTAGGAGAAAAGGAATATAAGGAGGTCTTAATCTGCATTATATGTAATTATGTTTCCTTTGAAGACTTGCTCTGTGTGCATGTTACCTATTCATAAAAGTTATGATATAAAATATATTCTCTTAAAAATTATAAACAGACATACCTTTGACTCAACAGTTCTACCCTCTTGGAAACTATCTAATAGTTTTACCTTTCATAATACAAAATCACGTGCAAAATCATGTAAAAGGATAGAATTACATAAAAGGACATTTATTACAACATTGGCTGTAAAAGCAAAAGACTAGAAATGACCTAAATAGTCACCATAATAAATCTGGTGGACTACCTTATATACCACTGTACGAGGTATGATTTAAAAATATTCAGTAACAGTGAATGCTGTCACCGAGTACCATCCAACAGAAATGCAGGGATCTTTGATACAGAAAGCAGCACGCCAAACCTTAGTAACGGTGTGGGACAAGTTTCAGCTTGTTCTGTCTAGTAAGTCAGTTGTGAGCTACAATTGACAGAAGGTGTGTTTTAAAGTGTGCCACAAATAATGGATCACAAACAAAATATTAACATAAATTTCTGTCAAAGAAAAACATTCTGGTGTGTCCTCATCCACCTTATTCACCAGGTCTGGCACAGTGCAACTTTCAGCTCTTCCCCAAAGTCAAAATGACCATGAAAGGTAAATGTTTTGAATCAGTTCAGGACATTGAGGCAGCCATGACAGTTCAACTGAAGACATTCATGAAAGAGGACTTCCTGAACTGCTTCAGAAAGTGGCCAGAATGATGGGATAAGTGTGTTCAAAGCGAGGGGGGTATATTTTGATGGGGATGAATGGTAATGTGTCTTTTACTATAATAATTTTTTATTTAAAAATTCACTTCATTTTTTTATCATACCTTGTGTAATAAAATATTGTGTAGCCCTATAAACAAAGATGAAGAAATGTATTAATACTAATGAGAAATGATCTCTAAGGTACATGGTATGTATAAGACATAAGACAATAAAACCTTCAACAATGCAGGGGTTAGGGACACCAATCCTCTCCCCAGTCAAAAATCTGTGTATAACTTTTGACTCCCAAAATTTAGTTGTGTCTTGGTGTCTGCAGGGTATTGGTTCTATTATAGGAACCCCCTTCCCAGTATCCCACAGACACTAAAATGGCAAGTGCTCAAGTCCCCTGTATAAAATGGTGTAGATTAGTGCATACTGTAGGCCCTCTGAATCTACAGAACCCCAACTGTGGTTTGAAAAGAGTACAGATATTTATTGAAAAAAATCCGTGTGTAACTGGGTCCCTGTTGTTCAAACCTGGTTGTTCAAAAGTCAACTGTATATGCTACCACTTTTTCATAAAGGGAAAGAAAATAGAATATATATTTGCACTTCTTATATATGCATAGTATAACTCTGGGGAGAGAAAATATAAAAAAAATTGGTTCTTCCTTTATTTTCTTCATAGCATTGTCATGATGTGAAATTATCTCACAGATCAATTTGTTTACATGGTTATTTTCTGTTTTCTGCACTAGAATACAGATACCATAGAGGCAAGACCCAGTCTAAGTTCACATCTGTTTTCCCTACATCTATATGTGTGTGGCACATAATAGGTGCTCAATAAATGGTTGTTGACTGTTGTTTGAAAGGAAACAAGCCTTTTCTCTGACCATGATATGGCCCTTTTGGGGATGATGAAATTATGATCACAAAATTTCAAAGGAGATTCTGGTTTTAAGGCAAAAATAAAAAAATTTTAAAAAGAAGAAGTCATAAGAAATTACTAATATAAAAGGTGTAAAATGTTAGCCTTCACCTATTGGTAATTGTTACAGCATATTCCGTTTCTGACTGAATGTTCCATAAACAAGCAATTAAGGTAATCTTCATCACAGGAGGTAGTTTGAGGAACTCAAAGACACAACATGTTTCAAACAGCTGGGAAACAGCCGAAATACTGGAGGGAAAAAGAAACACAACATCCTGTGAGCTGGTGTTTTCGTAGAATTTAAAAATAGATGTCAGAAGATGGAATGCAATCATTTATGAGGCACCAAATTAGATTCTTGGGTTGCTACAGTTGTTCGGAGGACAGAGCAGAGATTTCTAGATGTTACCTTGGCAATGAATAGAGTCATTGCTTGTGATGTTTGTTAGTTCGTAAAGGCAACCAAGGTTCAAATTCACAGGTCGTAACAGAGAAGAAAAAACTTCCCATGTATTTATAATTTGTTCTATTCTTTAATATATTTTAAAATAAAATCTATTCTCACCAAATTCTTCACAAAGGGTTGTAAAGTCCTTCCAACTTTTCAAACTCTTTTGAGTGTAGGCTTAACACACACATACACACCCACTCAGGCATCCACAGACCTTCCTACTTGCCTCTAGCTCATACTTAACCCAAGTTCTGCCTTAGTCCCACTTTACCCTTATCTGGGGTCATGTGACATTTCATCACACAGGTTTAGTGTCCTTCACAAAGTGTCTTCTGATCTCAATGACCTCCATTATTCCAAATATGTTGGTTTTCTAATATAAGTTTTGCCCATTCTACTCACCTCAAGAAAGGCAATGTGAACTTGAAACGAACATGGTCTTGCCATTTATAGCCGGCACCACTCCCCATTTCAGCAGTGACTTTTAATTCTCATTAGACAAAGTCGGGCAGATGCTGCCAGTGTCTGGCCCATATTCCCTGGCCACTTCTCTCCACAATCCAAAGTCTGCTTAAAGCAAACACTGCAAGTAATGTGAGGCTCTCTTATTCTGACCATGGGCATCCCCTCTGCTGACCTGGGGCAGGCCAGAACTGGCAGACATTTAGTGCCCCTGTTGTAGCCCCCAACATGTTACGGGTAGATGACTTCCTCGCCTCGTGGCTGCGGTAACTTTGAGGTGTACTTTCACTACTCCCAGAAACGAGCTGGATCACACACTCTCATCTGGCTGCCATCCCTTCGTGGTGTCCTACTCCTCTTCTGGTGTCTCCTGAGTCGGCTTTCTAATACACTCCTTGCAACCAAGTCCTTGTCTAAGTGTCCCCCTGAGAGAACCCAACTGAGACAACAAACCAGAATATAAATAAAAGACTTAAAAGAGTCTTTTCAAATAAATAGAGCTTGTATTAAAATGTTCACTGATTGGTGATGTTTACAAATTTTCTGGGATTTTAACAAATATTTGGTAAGACTGGTCTTTGAAATTGAACAGCACCCTTCTGGAATTCTGTCATAATGTTTTCATAAAGAAAATAATGTACCCCTTTATCATGAGACTTCCAATAGAATCAGAGTAATGCCCTTATTCAAGAGGCCCCACAGAGCTCCCTAGTCCCTCTAGGGAGGATACGCTGAGAAGCCTGCAGCTCAGAAGAGGGCCCTCAGTCAACCATGCTGGCACCCTGATCTTGGACTTTTAGCCTCCAGAACCATGAGCTATACATTCCTGTTGTTTCTAAGCTATCTACTCTCTGATATTTTGTATAGTGGCCCAAATGGACTAAGACACCTGGTTTATAATCATTATATACCTATTTTCAAATTGTATTTAGGTGGTGGCAGCAATGACAAGAAAAGTCATGTTAATACTTACATTTGTTACAGCATTTCATAATTTAGCAGGTACTATTTCTAACAAGTAAACCTCTGTATGTGATGGGCGTGGGGATTCTGGCATCAACCCGTCTGTTTACCCTCTAGGATTTCGCTTGAACAAGATAACTTTTTAAAATGATCTAGACCAGGTTCCTTGTGTAGGATCCATACCCAGGCCATGCAAAGCATAGACCTTTCCTCTTGCTCAGGAGATGAGCAGCTCCCTCCGGATTTAGCCCTATCATCTCCTGTTCATTGGTGCCTGCCCGTAGACTCTTCCTGGCAAGAGTCCAAAACTAGTCCTTGGGTTCCCAAATTCCATGTGATGTTTTAAATCTCCTCTCACATAGTTGAAGTGGGAGGGAGAAATCCACTCCCCTCCTCATGGAGGAAGGAGTCAATGCGCAAGAACAGTATCAACCCCCTGCCTCCTCGCCTATTTCAGACCCTCATGACTGGTGATGACTGGTGCAGGCCAGACTTCAACAATCTCTTAGAATAGCATGTGTTCTACATATGTGCTCTAATCCCTCTTCCTAGTACTTTTGGGTATTTGGTCCCTCCTTTAGTATTTACAGTTTTTTGTAGACTCAACCAAAACTGAGGCAGAAAAGGTCTCTTTTTAAATACTGTGTAATAGTATGAAATCTAATAATGGCATGATGAGAGGGAGGAAATTGTATTTACTAGAAATTCTTGAAAAGAGAATGCTCTATTTATTTGGAATAAATTCCATGAGAGAGAAGCTGAGGTCCCATGGGAACTGGTTGTGGGTAGGAACTCTTTACAAGGCAAAGAGGATAAGTTTTAAAATTATTCTGGAAGGGGATGGGAGACACCCTTCCCATTACTATACATGGAATACATGCATTGAATTTATCCTTAACATTAAATTGTAGATTTTTCCCATTATCACTATGGAGGCTTTAATGCATATTAAAATACACTGTGATAAAATACACTGTGTGAGTAGATTTCTTGTTGAAAACAGTAAAGGGTCTGATTTTTGTATTCTGGAAGGCCCAGCTAGCAGTGTGATAATTCATACACTATAGGAAATACAGTGATGGGAGGAAGCCTGAGTTAGCTGGGCCTAGGAAAACGTTCTTGACTTCAGTTTATTATATCCCCTTCTTGAGTTCAGTCTACCCATCTGTAAAATGATGGTAGTAAATATTAATACCCCACAAAATTATTCTGAGAAGGGACTTTATACTTGTGAAAGTACCCAGGGTATAGCAAGAATTTAATAGATGCTACTTTCTTTTCTTCCTTCCTTGTTGCATCCCTTCCTTTCTTCCCATCATTAGTAAAAGGAATTAAGTGATTGAATTGAAAATAAACTCAGTGAGACTTAATATGATGATATGGCTTCTCAAAATGACAACGCAAACTTAGATGGCTTTTATAGAAACAGGGTGTCTGGAACAATGGAGATGATGATCACACTAACCCCTCTAAAACAAAAACTTTTTTTTTTAGTGCTGAGAACACTTAAAAAGGGAAGGAAACAATTTGAAGCATGTGTACGAGTTCTGTCCAGAAACAATCCAGCCATAAATGCCTCTATTTTTCATATTACATGGCTGGATCCTTTCCAGACAGCCCTTGTATATATGGAGGGTCAATAACAATAATGAAAGACCTGAAAATCATTTGTTGTTGTTGTTTTTAATAAAAATATTTTTCATGAAAAAGAGACAACTCTGTGGGAAGCCAAGAGGGCTACTGATATTTGAAAAACCAAAACCAATGTATTTGTTCATCAAGATCCCAAGCATTTGATGTTATAGCAGAAAAAGCACTAGATGTAGGTCCAGAATATTCTAGCTAGACTCTTCCCCTGGCCAGTTGAGGGATCTTAGACAAGTCATTTTTATTTTGGGAGGAACTAACATATTTCATCTGCAAAGTGAAGGTAAACTATATCAGTGTCTCTTAAAACTCTAAAATTACCAGTGGTGACGAATAAATATTTCATTGCAACCCAACAGAAGCATGCACATATTTTTAGGTAAAACAAAATTTCACCAAACAAAATGCACCTTTTCTACAGGTGTGATACTTGAATATTCTATTTCATTTTTATAAAATGCTGGTTGTGCCCTATTAAACTGGTTTTTATAACCCACTAGTGGTTTCTACAGTTTGTAAAACATTGGAATATATAACAGCTAAGAAGTTCTATCCAGTTCTGACTTTTGATAGTCCTGTGAACAATATCTGATCGTTGCAAATTACTAGGAAGCTCAATATATAGAAGGTCTTTTAAATGATCAGGGGTGTCCAAAGAGCTAATAAGATTCATGCAAGATGGTGTGCTCCCCATCTTTGCAGGTATGCCAGAAGAAATTGAATGATCACTTGGATGGATGTTACAGAATATTACAGGGTTTAGGTGGTTGATCTACACATATACAATCTTTGAATTCTCTTACAGTACTAAGCATAAGTAACTCTATAATTATTATGACCATTTACTTGAAAATAAACTGAAAGCCAATGTAGAAAAGCATTTAAAAATAGACAATGTTTTTAGCATTATCCTTTTTTCCTAAATATTTTGGAATAACTACAAAGGATTAGCAAAGCATAATTAGGGGATCTGAGAAATAAAATTTGTTTATTACTCATCTGTCACGAGCTATTCCAGCTTTCGCCTGTAAAATTTTTTAATGTTTTGTCCAGCCTGATTTTTCCTGCAGTTTTAAGAAAACCATATTGGAACTACTGAAGATATTGACTTGTTCAGAAATTAGAATACCTCTGGATTAGATCACACTAATAAAAAAAAATCGTAAAGTTTATGAAAGTATTAACCTCTAACTGAAACACCTGTTTGATATTGACCTCTAGCTGAAACATTTATTTGATGAGTTACAATAGAGCAGGATGTCTCCAGCTCATTGGAAGCGTTTTTGATGAGCCCATGAACAGGGAGGAAACAACTTGATAACATTTTCTATTGTAGAATTAGAGGCCATGACATAACTTGATAAAGCAACAAAGGGATATACCTTCTGTTCATCCCATGGTGACAATAAAATTGAATGCCAGATAATTAATTGCACCTAAAAAATTTAACCCCTTATAAATTCTAGATTGGCTCATGCCCTAAAAGTGGGTAGCTCACACAAAGGAAGACAAAATGGTCATTGTTTGGAGAAGGCCTGCTTTAATAACCATGTCCCTTTTTCTCCAATGTGCATGTTGCCCTGAGAGGTCTTATTGCCACCACACTTATCCTGTGTCATATGGGGAGAAGGTAAGTGACCAACACACTCAGGCATGACCTATGCTTCAAAATGATAGATTCTGTCTACAATGAACCCTTCCTGGTTATGACTTTTCAACTATCCTCAAATATAACTATTAACTATCTGTGTCCAGTGGGACCAAAATATTAAATTTTCACCAGATCTTTTAAAATTGTTTGGCTCCACAATTCACTTAATTTCCAAATTCCTGTTTAAAACATTTTGGAGTGACAAAAAGCAAGTTTATAGCAAGTCTGGTAGACTCTAATAGTTCCATTACCCTTTACTCCTCAGATGCTTATAATTTTCTGTCTGAGCTAACTCCAAAAGGAAAAGTAACATCTACTAACATTTTGTTTATCATCTCTTTCCCTAATGTACACAATGAGGATTGGCTCCAAGGGATGGTGGGAGGCAGGTTGTGGACCTTCAGGAGAGAAAGTACGCAGACTTAGAGGCTGTGATCATAGCCCTTGGTAGTATGACTGACTGAGGCAAGAGAATAGAGACATAGTATGGTAATCATCCATTGCTGCACAATATTATTAAAGTCTAGTGCCTTAAAACAGCAAGTTTATTTAGCTCATGAGTCTGTGGGCTGACCAGGTTGTTCTGCTGATCTGGGTTCAGCTTGGCTTTAAGGAGCAGAGGTGAGGTGGAAGAAGCGGTGGAGATGGCTCATTAGGAGGAAGAAAAGACGTGGACAGCTGACCAGGAAGGAAGGAAGTGACAGGAGAGATTAACAGGCAGGCATGCCCAGTGTTTTGGTCACAGACTTGGAAAAAGGCAGGCAGGAAATGAGGCATGGCCTGGAGTTCTGGAGACCTCAAGGCTGAACAGGTCTTCCTGACAGCACAACCCTCCCCATTTACTTGAGAAAGAAACAAACATTCAAAGAAGTAAAATGATCCACTAGAGTCTTGGCTGATGGTGAGTTCCCCAGGACTGAAATTCAGGTGTCTTCATTTCCAGCCCTGAGACAGGAGCTTGAAGGGATTGGATGAGCATTTATGGTAGGCTGACCAGATGTCCCATTTTAAACAGGACAGAAAACAACGGTCCTGTCCCATTTCTAATGGTACATATGGTCAGCCTCGTCTCACTGAGCTAAATTCAAGGTGTCAGCAGGCTGACCACACATACCATTTGAAACAGGACGGTACCATTGTTTTCTGTCTTATTTAAAATGGTACGTCTGGTCAGCCTAATTTATGCAAACTAGACTTTGCCTGACACAACACAGGTGCTTCGAGGCACATGGCTTTTTCTTCATTTGACAGATGATGCTACTGGGGATCAGAGAGTTAAAGTATTGCCCAAGGCAGCAGAGGTAGGCAGCCGAAGACCTGGGATTAGACCTGAACTGTCCCCATGCTTCAAAGCCAGGGCCACGAACACTTGGTCATGATGCCTTTCACTGGGGAAGCATTTAGGGTTCTAATGACCAAAGAAAATGTCAAAGCCCAAACAAAATAAATTTAGGCAGAACAGCCATTCCCTCCCTGTTTTCCCCTTCCCTCTTTTATCAGCACTGTGTATTTTTATCAAAAAAAAAAAAAACACAAAAAATAACTAACTTCGGAATTTTAGGACAAAAAAAATGGAAACACCTAGAGATAAAAACTTTTTCAAAATTCCATAGTGTTTCCAAAATAGATAGGTGAAATTACTCCTAAATTTCCTAAGAATTCATTCGTTAAGTCTTAACCAAAAAACCAACTTGATTTATCAGTTATTTTGTTAATAAGGAAGAGACGAAAGAATTAAAAATTGGAAGTCTTCAATTCCATTGAAGGTAAAGTATAAAATATATATTGCAAACCTAGTGGCATCCTTACCTACCTCAAAAATAATATACAATGCCCTATAGTATGTAATTAGAAAGAATATCAATGGCCAACTGCGTTCATACCCATCCTAAAAGATATAATGATGCCAATTAAAGAGGGCAGATAAATGCCACATCCTTGCATGTAAACAGGTCAAAAGGTGGGGAGGTTCTCTTTTGTTTTGGTTTGGTTTGGTTTGGTTTGTTTGTTTTTTTTTTAATTTTAGAATATCTGTGTTCTCTCTCCATTTCTTTTTTTTTTCTTTAAATTCATTTTTATTGTTAGACTTATTGGGGTGACATCTGTTAGCAAGGATTACATAGGTGTCAGGCATACAATTCTACAGTGCATTGTCTACTTGATGTATAATAAGGTCACCACCTAATGTGACTTCTCTTAAGCAAGACATACAAGTGAGGTGGCACTGGAAGTTTGAGCAGGGTATAGTCTAACACTGTTCCTAATTGTAACAACAGGCTCAAGAATGACTAAATTAGATACTCAGAGTTGGAAATGGACTTCTCAAACTTCTGGAAAGATTAAAATCATAAGAGGCATAGAATCTGGGCTGCTGCATGTGTGACAACAGATTGTCCTGATGCAAGGAGCTCTTTCCCATTCCAGGGTGTACAGTGGTGTTTGATCCTCATTTTCAGACTGTGTGGTGATAGGCAGATCTGGGTCATTGACATATAAGGTTTCAAGGACATCAATAGTAAGAATTCTTCCCCCACCCGCCAGATCATCCTATTCTCTTAGAATTTCATCAATTCAGCAATGTGGCAATTCTCGAAGGAGACCACATCGTGTATCCATCAGAAGTTCCCCACACTTTCTTGAGGACGTATTTTGAGAAAAGGAGCAACAGGTTTCCTGAGGAGAGAATTTGGTAAAACGAGAAAAAAACTGCTGAAAAAAAACACGGATTCATGTGCCTTCAGTCTGCCCTGTGGCCAGCATAGCCCCATGACACGGCTCTCTCCAAATTCTTTTCAATAAAGTTATCTGTCAGGATGTAAACAGAAAAGCCATGCATGAACTCCAGACTCCACTATTCCTTCCAGAGAAGTAATATTTGGTTAGCATCATTTTCAGTTTACCTGTCCGAGTTTGGTTGGAAAACCCATGTTCTTATGACAAATAAGCATCCAGGTGGAGCAGGGAATGAAGTGTGAGTGAGTTTTCTCATCTTGTTTGGGAGGGAAGCTGTGCCCTAATGTAGTGCATCCATTTCCACGTTTAGACAGTCAGGCATTGCAGAGGTGACTTCAGTGCACATCTGTTTTGTAGAACCTTGTCTCTGTATCTGAAAGCTGAGCTCTCCGCGAAGATATTTTCACTTGTTTTTTAATAACATCTTTTTTTTAAACAAAATATATACCTGAAATACAGAAATGAAAGTCACAGTGTGAACTGGGAATATTTGTATTCAGTCAACATCTGGGAATATATTTTTCATTGTCAAACCAAGTACCAAACACATATGGAAATAATGGGCTACTTTTATTTCCACGCTTTTCGATTTTTGTCCCTGGGAGATACTGTGTGTCATTTGGCCACCAGTAGACTCACCAACCAGAGCTTTCCATCCACTGTGTGAGTCAGGGAAGTGTCTGAAAGCCAAACACCCGCTGGAGAAACCTGGGAGTGGGGACGGGGCGTGTCAGTCTGACACTCACAGACCCTTTCTGAGAAGCTATCCTTCTTTGGTAGCCAGCGCCCATTCTCATGCTCCCTTCTATCTGAAACTTGTCTCAAGAAGGGATCTGAGCTTTACTATTCACACTGAAGTTTAGATTGGGGGAGGGGGTTGCAATGCCTCAGAAATCAAAATCTTCATGGATGGTCCAGGTAGCAGCCAGGGGAGGAGGCGTGCTTGGAGACCCTGCGAGAGCCACCATGCTGGTGTCAGTCTGAGTGAAGTGATATCCACCTGTCACTCCAAACCACCACTGTGAAGCCTGGGCTGGTTTTGGGTGGGGAGTGCTTTGATGTCCTAACTTTGTTCAGAAAGAGGTGAGACTAATAGAGAGTTGGGAGAATCGGGGCCCAGGACTCTGGGAGGATGTCTGCCCTCCGGGGCTCCACCTGCAGGCAGCACTTAGTACTGCTGTCAGAGTGTCCCTTGCTGGCCTTAGTCACTTGCGGTTAGGAGAGTGAGCTTTTTGCTTTTATCGTTTCTCTCTCTCCCTCTCCCTCTCTCAATAATCAGTTTGCATGAGGTGTCTTAACTGAAAATAGTTTCTCAGTGGGTGTCTCTAAACTTCTTTAAAGGTGCAGGATTAGTTAGGAGCCCCGCAAAAACAGGGGACCTCCTCAAACAGGGTAACCAGGTCTATTTACAAGGGGTGGGATGGTCAAAGGAAACCCAAAGGGGTAGTAAAGCACCCCTAGGAGAAGATATTTCCACTCCACCTGCTGGGCCAGGGTGCTCAAAGTGTAGTACCTGGAGCAGCGACATAATCATCCCCTGGGAACTTGTTAGACAAAAACTTGTGTACAAATACAGCCTCTGTAGTGTCACACATATTTTACACAACCTTAATTATCAAGAGTAAAAGAATGATTAAATTACATTTAATAGACTATTGGACAGCCTATGTAAGATTTAAGATTTTTCAAAGAAAAATTTAAGTGAAACCGGTTTTCTATTTTGAAATAACTTATTTGCATTGTCTATCTCTCACTCTCTCCTTCTCTCACGTGTATGCATATATGAGGGCTGTCCAGAAAAAATCTAGCCATAATTGCCTCTATTTTTCATATTACATGGCTGGATACTTTCCAGACAGCCCTCATATGTTTAGATGAAAAATATTGAAACAAAATATATCAAACTGAATGGTGGTTATCTGCTTGGTCATGAGTGAATTGTCCCAGGTATGCCTTCACCAAGTGACAGCTTTATAGGTGACATGGTAAAAGCACACTGTGGATAAGTGTAAAATAGATCTTGAGCTAGAGACTAACTGCCAGCCAATATGTACAACAGAAGAAAGAATAAATAAGAGTGAAGAGGAGTTTACTTCCTTTTCATTGGAAAGAATAAAATTTTATTGGGTTACATAAAACCTTATTGATTGCAGATGCCAAATCTTTGCACATTTTCTGTTGGTTTGTCAGAGATTGTTGTTTTGTCTTGTTGTTTTTAATTATTCTCAGGATTACAATATATTCTGGTTAAAGATATTTAATAGATCCCCTGTCTATATGTTGGGGGATTTTTGGTGGACAGAAGCTCCTAATTTTAAGGTAATTTTACTGTATCTATCTTTTCCTATATTGGTCAGAAATGAGTCAAGAAAACATAGTCCAAAAAGAGGAAAAAGGAACACCCCACATGGTTCAATAGAGAAATTTTATATGAAGAACTGGTCAAAAAGTTTTGGGACTGTCAAAAACCTAAGCAGAGGATGCTGAAGCAATGAGAAGAGCTACACAGGAAGTTGGCTACCACTCCAACGGCAGGAAGGAGGAAGGTAGGAGGCCTATTAGCCAGAGCTCAGGAGCTAGCACCACTGATGGGAGCTGAATCCAGCATGGGCTGGAACCATGGAAGGAGGGACTGTCTGGGGGCAGAAATCATGGAGGAGATGAAGTTACTGTCTCACTGAGGAGATGAAGTCACTGCCAGAGGGGTCATCACAGTAGAAAAAGGAGAGGGAGTTTCTCTCCTCCTCTCTCCCACTAAGCTCCCACCACTGAATCCCACTTGTCCAGGAAACTTAACCAGCAGTCATCCAGGAAGGGAGCTTGGGCACCATAGTTTGCAGGGGTCAGCCCTCTACTGTGCAGAAAAGAGCAGAAGAATAGGAAATAATCTAAGAGCAAACTCTCAAATGACACATCCTTGATGGTTACTGCTTCTTGGGTCTTCTTTAAAATTCTTTTTCTATTCTGAGCTCATGAGTATAGCCTTCCATGTTATCTTCTACAGACCGTATAACTTCAACTTTCATATTGAAGTCAACAATGGAGTTGCTTTTCGTATATGCAATGAAGTAAAGTAAAGATGAAATTGGAATTTGAAAATACCTTTGTTTCCTCACTGCTTTGCAATGCAACCTCTGTCACAAGGCAACTGTCTGTGTATATGTTTCTGGATTCTGTATTCTGATCCAGTGGTCTAATTTTTCTAATTCTATGTGAATAGTATAATTTTTTTAATATTATCGCTTTATAATATGTAATACAGTTTTTATTTTCAAGTAAAGCAAGGGTTCCTGCTTTCTCTGCAAGAGTTTTGTTTTGTTTTGTTTTTTCAATTATTGGCCTTTTGTATTTCTATGTAAATTTTAGAATCAGTTTGTCAAATTCCATAAAAAACATTCTCAATTAGGATTTTGACTGGGGTGGTATTGAACCTACAGATTAGTGTAGGGAAAACTAACATTTTTTAACCATTGGGTTTTCCAATCAATGAACATGGTATACATGAGAGCTGTCCAGAAGAAATCCAGCCATTGTCATATAATGATGAGTTACGTGGCTGGATACTTTCTGGACAGACCTTGTATTTAATGTCTGTCAATAAAGTTTTATAATTTTTCTTATGTCTTTTACAACATGTTACTAGTCACTTGTATGTTTCTGGTACATAGAAGTACATTTATTTTCACTTGTTTGTATAATAAAGTTGCTGAACTTTATTTAAAATTTTAAGGATTTATCTGTGTGTCCTTTTGGATTTTCTGCATATGGAAACATATCATCTGCAAGTAAAGATGATTTGTTTCTTCCTTTCTGATATATAAAAGTTATAATCCTGTACAGGCTAAGGATTCCAGTACAGTGTTAAATACAAGTGGTGATCTCAAATATCCTTCTTTTGTTCCAAATTTCTATAAAAACCTTTAATGTAACTCAGTTTAGTATAACATTTGATGCATGATTTTGTACATAACTTTACCAAGCTTGGGAAGTTTATTTCCATTCCTCATTTTCTAAGAGTTTCTTTACTAATTATATAAGTATGCCAAATTATATCAAATGTTGTTTTGCATCCTTTGGAGACAGCACATGATATATTCCTTAAATTTGTCAATGTGGTGAATTATATTGATTGATTGTGAGATAACCTTGCATTCTTGCTATAAACACAACTTGATTATACTGTTTTTCCTTTTACATATATTGTTAGATTGAGTTTGCTAATGTTTTATGATAGAATTTACATTCATAAAGGAAATTGGCCTAATATTTTTCTTACTCACAATGTCGTTTCCAGGTTTTGGTATCAAAGTTATACCAGTGTACTAGTTTTATATTGCTTACATAACAAGTTACCACAAATTTAGTGGCTTAAACACCATAGATCTATTATCTTACAGTTTTGGGTCAGAAATCTGACACAGATCTTGCTGGCTAAAAGCAAATCAGGGTGTCAGCAGGGCTGCATTCCTTTGTGAAGGCTCTGGGGAAGAATCTGTTTCCTGCTCCTCAGGATGTTGGCAGTTCCTTGAAATTAAAGAACCAAGGTTCTGTTTTCTTGCTGGCTGTAAAGAAAAGGCCATTTCCAGCTTCTAGAGGCTACTTTTGAGTTTACTTGGATAACTTATCCACCATCTTCAAAGCTATCCATAGCCAGTCAGAGTCTTCTTATATCACATCTCTCTGATTTTCTTTCTAGTCACATCTTGCTCTGACAGCAGCCAGGAAAGATAATACTGTTTTAGAAAGTCGTGTGATTAGATTAAACCCACTTAGATAATTTAGGATAATCTTGCCATCTCAAGGACTATAACCTAAACACGTGTGCAAAGTCCCTTTTGCATGTAAACCAGCGTATTCATGGATTCCAGGGATCAAGCCACAGACATCCTTGGGGAGCCATTATTCTTCTTATTACAACCAGTAAATCAGGGAGTTTACTATTTTCTTCTAGTTTCTAAAACTGCTTATGTTAAATTGAAATTCTTTTACTTCCTTCAGTATCTATATATGAATAAACCTTGCAGTGAAGCAACAGAAGCCTAAAATTTTCTTAGTAAAAGGATTTCTTTATTACTAGTTACATTTTTCAGGACAAGATAGCCTATTCTATAATAACAAATACATCCAAGGTCTCAGTGGCATAGGACAACAAAAGTTTATTTCTCACATCACATTTAAATGCAGGCTGGGCAGAACTTGATGTTCCAAGCTGCCACTCAGTGACACAGACTTCTTCCAAAAAAAGTGGGAAAACCAAAGTAAGCATCAGTAACAGAATGGACACATATAATATTGTATATTCATACTTTATACATAACATTGAAAATGAACAAACTACATAACAATAGCACAGATGAATCTTATGAACAATGTTGAATGCAGCAAGCAAGAAATAAAGAAATTACAAAGAATTATTCCATTTCTATTGAGGTCAAAATTAGAAAAACTATTCAATTTTTTATGAATGTATAGTAAGAAATAAAAGTAAAGCAAGAAAGAAATTACACGGAAGTCAGGACATTGGTTACCTCTAGGTGGAAAGAACTCTTTAGACCACCTCGGGTTCAAAAACCCTCTCTCAATTTATCTTTTACTAAGTATCTTAAATCTTTGATTACCACCATCAGAAGCTCTTCTTTGGCTTGATCATGGAGTGAATCTTAAAGGAGTATTTCCCAAAGAGAAAAGAAAATATCTATTAAATTATTGTAAACACCACCAAATACACGAAGGAGATTATTCATATGGAAAACAGTTTTGAAGTAGAGGAAGGAGAGAGAAATTGTTTTCCCTAAGCCCCCCACCTTTCAGAATAAGTTGTAGTTATACTTCTGTTTCAACCCCTACTCTGGTCAAACACATACATTGGATTTACTTTTATTTTCTAATTCCATGTGTGTATGTACATAGATATATATGCATATATATGACTTACTCTGTGGGGGTGCCTTTCACATAAAATACAATGTGACTCATTCCTCTGGGAAATCATGTGTGTGTGTGTGTGTGTGTGTGTGTGTGAGAGAGAGAGAGAGAGAAAGAGAGAGAGAGAGAGAGAGAGAGAGGGAGAGAGAGTTGCTGTGTGTACCATAGCCATTTCTAGGTCTTCCTTTGATAATACTGTTGTTTCAATACACATTCTTTAATAACCACAGTCGAAATAATCATAGTTGAAAATAGCCAAACACAAATTGAAACAGGGCTCATCATATTTTATATCCATGTAGCCAAGATTGTAGGTCTGAGACTGGTTGGCTATGATTGTATGCAAATTTAGATTGTGTTTTCTTCATTTCCCCCAAGTCCCCAGTTCCCAAACTTTTTTATTTGGTACGCTGGTAATCTCTAAGACATTGCTAAATATTTCACGAACAAAAGTAATTTTGCTCCAAAATACTTGGGAAGAAATGCTTAATTAAACAATGTTAAACCCTTACCTGACCACTTGGAATCTTCACTGCAATCAAATGCATTGAGCATCTCCAAGTAAGAATACAAGAAGCAGTGTTCTCAAACTTATATGTGGTTTTGGTTTGGAAATGCTACCCTGGACTGGTGATTCTCAAACACTTTGACTGTAACACATATCAACAGAGGCAAAATAATAAAGAAAAATAAGACCTCAATGGCTTACTTTACTTACCCATCCCCAATTTCCATTGAAAAGAAAAATCATCAATGGAATTGCATGCTTACCCTTACAAGACATACATGGGAAACATAATAATAGTTTTCTTTTATTAAATTTGTTGGGGTAACATTGGTTAATAAAATTATATAGATTTCACATGAATATTTCTATAATATACCATGC